>VWZL01005702.1:166102-288800 GCA_013396915.1 Stercorarius parasiticus
ACCACTTTCAGGCCTCATTTCAGGTTTAGCTTTGTTCTTGTAAAAGTTGAGAAAGTCTCTATCACTGAATTTTGTGAAACAAGTTCTACGTCCAAAGGTGTTTTTTTTTTAATGGGCCATGGGAAAACTAAATGGCCGAGTTCTGCAGCAAGGTTAAATCAACACATGTTGTACAAACCATCAATGCAAGTTTTTACTTGTAGATATTGTATGGCTTTTGGAAGTTATGTAATTGCCAAATTTGCTAAGATAAGCAGGATATTGTAACTGCAATGCAACCTAAACATGCCTGACCAAACTAAATAACAATGGAACTAGCAGATTATTTAGGTGTGAGCTTAGTATATGGATTTAGAAAGCTTTGAGTACATCCTTCCAGGTCAGCTGCAATTTAGTTGAAGGATGTGAAAATTTTTTTTCTGTGTCCGAGGTAACTCAAATGTTTTTGTCATTTTTGAATATTCTTGACTTCTTTGTCCTTTACTTTGTTAATAGAATGGCAGGACTTTTGTGTACTATGGTAATGTAATTTTGGATTTCATTTTTTAAACTTCATTATTACTATTATATTCGGGTATAATATTATTATATTGTTATAATAATATTCAGGTATATAATAACTAACAACAATAAACCACTTCCCAGAGGAAGTAGGAAGTGGTTTTCTTAGTGTTCCTTAGTGGAACAAGAGCTCAAAGGATGAAGAAATAAAGATATCACATGATATGTAATGTAAACACAAACCAAAGCTTCCCAGCTAAATGTAAATAGCCAGCAGGTTGTCTTTTACAGCAAACAGTTTTATCAAAATAAGGCTAATACCTTCCTTAATGTTGTTCTTGCTCTTTTTGTTGTTTTTGGGAAATCATGAGTTCAGCTGTAGGAGCTTTAGACTGTATAAACTTGCTGCAAGTGCACTGTACTGTAAAGAGCTGCATTCCAAGCTTTCAATCATGCAAAAAAAAAGAAAAAATTCCAGTAAGTATCTCTTTCAAGGTCAGCTTGCGTTCATCAGTGAGACCAGATAGCCAGACACACTTAATACCAAAACCACTTAGTATGACTGAAATCCTTGGGCACTTAATACATGAGACCCGGGGACACCAAAGTCTAAATTCTGGATCTTCCAAACTACTCACAACTTGAATCTGGCCCAGGAGGCATCTGGAGTTATGAGGTGCTTGAAATGTTTCTGTTTCTGTGGAACTGTTTGAGTGCAGAAGCTGTAAACTCTTCTCTGGAGTGCAGTTGTCCTCAGAAAGTTACTTATTCTTAAAGCAGAAGTCTTGGGAGATAGTCATCCTCTTTGTAGAATGGGATAATACTGGGAAGAGCACAATGCTTCCTAAAGACTTGCTTCTTTGTGTGAAGCATGGGCAGAGTGTGGGAGGGGAGGTAAAAGTAACCCAAGGAACTCATGTGGGAGATTCCTGCATTTTGTGCTGTCAATGCAATCACAACTCTGATAAATGGCTCAAATTCTTACTTTATCTGCATCCAGAAAGACGTCTGCAACCAAATGTCATTACCTCAGGTCATCTTTCTACTGATTGCTATTTTCTCCAAGTTCTCAAGTGAACAATGAGGTTTCTTGTGTGTTCTTTTTTTAAACTATATCTGTCATGTCAAGGTTAAAAAGCTGTGGGTAAATAAACATGCTGTTGGTACAGGCAGAACAGCTAATCTAGAGTGAAGATGATTTATATGTTCTAAATTGTAAAATACTGGAAATTCTCAGGCAGAGATCAAGGCTGTGATAGCACAGTTGCTCTTACGTTGCATAAAAATAAAGATCTCCACGCTAATGTAAAGAATAAGATTTTTCTTATTGGTTCATTAACAATCAGCATGTCATCAAACATCCTAAGAGTCAAGCTCATCCTGAAGGTAGTGCATCATAAACTCTGGAATTGCATGACATATGAACCTGGACTAATATGTTTGTCTCTGACCATTCACTATTTCAATTTGATATGTCTCATGGAGGCGAAGGGGAAAGGGAAGCTCTGAAGCATTTGCAGGGTATCATGTGAAAGTAGTTGCCAAGTTCACAGCTAGATTCATCCTATGCTGACATCAATGGGAACTCCTCTCTAGAGTCTCTTTGGAATTTGAATAAAGCTTTTTTACTTTTAAGTGAACAGTTTAGCAAAAACTCATGACCTCAATCACATCCTTTCATAACAGAGGGAGAAGGCACAGACTAACGCACTAGTGAGGAATACTTCTATTTGGATGACATCTTAAAAAGTAGTACATTGCACTGTTTCCTCCATGTGTCATGATAGATATTTTTAAATGTAAGCACCTTGTGCTGTGGGTGACGTTCTTATAACCAGTTTCATTATTTTAACATTTGTGTGTATGAAATCATATGTGTGTATATGTGTATATATATGTGTATATATTTATATACCTCTGTGATCCGAAGGACAGAACCTGCATTGTTTTTATCCATCAACAAAAGTTAAGGTATTTCTCAGTTCATTAACTTTCTGAACTTAGAGTCTCATGTTTAAAGATGAAAACAACAGTAAAGGAACAATAACGTTAAAGACAGATGTGTGCACTGATCTCATTCAGTGACCATGTTTACCCAGAAATAATTAAATCCCAGAAATTATTTATAATTATTTAGAAAATTATTTAGAATTTCCAGAAATAAATAATTCTCAACTGTGAAGGGAATATACTCTATGCAGACAGTTGTAGAATTCCCTGTGCTGAATAATCCTTAAATTGGTAAGATCACTGGTGTGATTCCTCTCTCCTAGTTTGAGTGAAGTCCAGTTCTATGAAATAGATATTTCAGGAGAGGCTCTGATATGTGAGTGAAAGGGATGACTTCAGCTTCCTTTAGAGCATTGATTAGTATGCCTCTAGGTAAACTACAGCTGGGTAAGAAGTGTGGTAACAAATTTTGGACCTTTTTTTTTTTTTTTTTTAACCCATGTGGGGGTTTTTGCTGTCCTTGTTCCTGATCTGCTATGTACTGTCTATGGTGTCTTTGGAGAAATCGCAGTAGGTGACACCAAGACCTGGATGAGGTGATGAGGATGTATAGCAGGCAGGTGAACCAAAGAATTAGGATGTGTGTGCAAAAGCTCACTTTCACTTGCAGAGATCGAGTGAGAAAGTTGGGCTGAATGGCGAGGGCCCTAGTTGTGACTCCTTAGTATTAATGCTTGTTTTTTTAATCGCAACCTTTGTACGGCCTTGCACTAAGGATTTAATCTCAGGTTTATCACATCCTGCGACATCCCCAGCATGTACTGCTCCATGGGTTTGTCATCCCTAGAAGAAGGAGCCTCAAACAGGGCTTGGACACCCCTACCCCGGTGCTTGGAAGGGGGAAGCTGGGAGAGTATAGAGTGAGGTATGATCTGTTGCAGCATTTATGTTAAATAAAATCACCGCGCACTCCAGGAAATCCTCCCCTCTGGATTTCCTATGTTGTTGAGACAATGTTGGAAGGTATTCCCTGTAACAGAATTGGTTTTCTTTGGTTTTGAAAAAACATCCTGCGAAAAGCAACAGGGTGTTTATTGGGTTCTCTGAAAGGAGAGCTGGACATGCAGGGGTGGCAGCGTTAGCGTGTCTTTGTGGATTTAGGCTTCATCTGCAGGGCTGACCATGTGCTCCCATGCACTTGGTGGGGTTCGTGCCCAGGAATAGCTGGGTATAGGAGCCTGCTGGGAGGTGGTTCTTGGGGGCACTGGAGCTCTGCCACCCCTCAACACTCCATCACTCCCTACAGGCATCCTCCTCTGAGCTAGGATCCCATTGTTCGTGGCTTATCTGGCCAGGACATATCACTGCCATGGGGATCTACTCTGGGACCTCTTCCTAGCCACATTCCTCTGGCAGCAGGCAGGAGATCCATGACAGTCCTCTTCCTCCTCATCACCTGCTAGCAGTACCCACAGGACATGATTGAAAGGCATCCTGCAAAGTGGGCTCACAACTCTCATCGCAGCCCACTGCTGGATGCAGCAAAGGCAGAAGAAATGGAAGCACAAAGCCATGCAGGCTGCATTGTTGACTTCTCCCAGGCAGATGGGGCTTGTGGTTGTCTTCTGACGCTGGCTCCCTCTGGCTGTCATGGCAGAGCCACTCTCCTCCAGAGCTTCCTCAGCAGCTGACACCGAGTCCTACAAAGGCAGATTTGCAACGTGCCTGAGCTTTCCTCACGCTAGGAAGAGGAAGCAAACCAAACCCAAGCAAGCAATGGGAGAAGGTCTCCTTCTCTTTGAGGACTGAAAAGCAGCAGATACAGCAGCAACCCTGTGGCACAGCCAGCCCCAAGGGCTGCCCTCCACACCTGTTCCCTTGGCTCCCCCCAGGGCACACCAGTCCCAGACCCCCAGACCCCAACATCAGCTCCCAGATAGCCAGCACGGCTTGAGTTAGTACCTGGTAACTGAGGTAACAGGTACCTGAGAGGGTACCTGATGCAGGACGTGGTCAGGAAAGGCAGAGGAACTCACCAGGAATCTTCACTGGGGTCTGCGGCTCTGGGACAAATGTTGTGCAGGACCCTACAGCCAGGCAGTGATGAGAGGAGCAACAGAAGGAGCAGCCTTAGCTCAGCACTCGGCTGATTGCTCTCCCCAAAGTCAAGTCTCAAACCCAAGCCCACAGTCCTGCTCAAGCCTGCACCTGCATGCCATGTATGTGTGCCTTCAGGAGCCCTGGGCAAAACACTTGGGGACAGACTCTGCAGCTGTGAAAGAGCAGTGATGTCAGGGCAGTCACAGTGCTTCATGGTGACATCTGCACAAAGGTGAAGAAATCCTGGTGACCTCTTTAGCGCCAACAGTACACCCTGACTCCGCTCTTCCAAGGCATGTCAGATTAGAAGGACTTGTACCTTGTTACCTGGCAATCACAGAATGACTGAGGTTGGAAGGGACCCATGTAGATCACCTTGTCCACTTCCCCTGCTCAAGCAGATCAAGAGCCTATTGGCCAGGGCCATGTCCAGACAGCTTTTGAAGATATCCAAGGATGGAGGCTCCACCACCTCTCTGGGAAACCTGTGCCAGGGCTATGCCACCCTCATCCTCATGTTCAGGATGAACCTCTCTTCTCTGGACTCTCTCCAGTATCTCCATTCCTCTGTTGTGCTGGAGGGCCCAGAACTGGACATGGTACTCCAGATGTGGCCTCACCAGTGCTGAGGAGAGGGAAAGTATCACCTTCCTGAGCCTCTTGGCAACACCCCTCCTAACGCAGCCCAGGATACCATTAGCCTTGAGGGCAGAGTCGTGGCTCATGTTCACCTTGGTGTCCACCTCAACTCCCAGGTCTCTTTCTGCAGAGTTGCTTTCCAGAACATCAGCTTCTATTTTCATTCTGTGCCTGAGTAGTGGTGCAGGACTTTGCACTTGCCCTTGTCGAACTTCATGAAGCTTCTGTCAGCCCATTTCTCCAGCCTATTGAGGTCCCTCTGGATGGCAGCACGACCCTTGGGTGTAGTAACCACTCCTCTTGGTGTTACAAAATATGGTTAAAAGCATGAAAACTTAGTTAATAACTGGTTTCAAGCTAGTCCATACTTTGTTTCATACAGTTGTCTGGAACTGTGGCATTCTCCTCCTAGGACTTTTTAATTGACCCATCCTCATGGTTTGTGGTAAATATGCCTTGGATTTCTGTGTATAAATTTGAAAACTACTAGGTTGTTTCCTTCCTGTGCTATATTTAAATTAGATGGAGATAAAGATGGAGTTTTTTGTTTGTTTGTTTGTTTTTCTAGAGAAGAGTAAAGTATAAATGCAATTTTACAATAGTGTTTTAAAGCATCCAGAGAACATACTAAGCAAAGAAGTGCTGTGGTCACTACCCTCTCCCCTCACACAACAGACACAAATGTCACAAAGACATATGTTTGTTCTTTTGTTCCTCTAGAAAAGGAAATAATTTGTTGTTATGTCAAACATGCATAAGACATCTGGAGTAATCGTGCTGCACAGTATGGCAGCCAGGGATAATGTATCTGGCTGTTTCCTGGAAATGTGTTTATTAATTTTATATAAAAAGAGAGGCTTCATTAAGCTTTTTGTAACTGCTAAATATTTTACAGTTATAGTGGTTTTGCCATGTTTTTGTATAATAAAACATCAGGCATAAATTTGATAAAAAGTTGTGTACTACAACCATAAATTACTTTTTAAGTTTTTTCTCTATTTCTATCCAAAATAGACACCCTATCTTAGTGATTTGCCTGTACTAAGACTTTTTTATTACCAGTTTGATACTTTTGATTGATGATTGTCATTACTGGTGTGTAAAACTTAATGTGTCAGTCGTGTATCCCCAAATCTCCTTAGCTTGCTAATTTTTCTTTAAACAAATACTTTTCAGGACAACAGCTTGAGAAAGAAACTCAAACAAAACCACAGTTTACCTGACACGGCAGAGGTGAAACCAGACAGTGAGCAGTTTCTAAGCTGCTGTGTGATCTGTCAGACTACATGGCTTGTCACTCTTATGTGCCAGCTCTGCTGTGTTTTCATCTAAGACTTCCCTATCAGTTCAACAACATTGTCTTCCTGCTCAGACCATCGTCCCACTTATCATACCATTTTGATTTGCTCTGCTTATGCTCAGTTATCCAGAAAGCTAAATTATTTTAATCTCCTCCTTTGAACTTTAAAATATCACAGCCTTTGATGCTTAATCACTTGTTTCTTTATATTGTTTTGTCAAAATGAATAATTTAAGTAACACCTGGGTTGAAATTAATCTTTGATGTGTAGCATTATGCTCACCACTCCAACTGTCCTGTGTTATAGTAGATGGCTGTAAGGAGGACAGTCTGTGGTCTTCTGTGGCAGTCATCAACATTAACTAACTGTAAATGAAGACACTGTTGTTTCTTCAAACCCTAAACATAGATATTTCTAGCTAAGGATAACTATGCATCATCTACAGTCAGGTATATAAAAATGAGGGTGAAGCTGCAGAAGAAAGAAGAAAATTCCTCTGACATGTTGGGAACAGGTAATCCATAAGGAAAGATTTACAGTGGATGAGAGGAGTTTTGTTAGCTCTATAGTATGTCATCATACATTTTAGCTGAAATAAAAATATTTGCTGAAATGGAGTAAAGTTTTTCTTGCTTTTCAGCCTGCATTGGGGGAAGAAAAAACTTCCTTGTTTTCAGAATAAAAAATTTTGTATTTCTTTTGTCATAGTTTTGACAGATTTTTTTTCTTTAAATCTGTACTATAATGCAGAATTTCAGAAATCCTTAAGATTTTTTTCTGTGGCAGCCTGAAATTTCTAAATGAAAATGTCTTTATTTACAGAGTATTTTTAGATTTTTCATTTTCATTTCAAAGAAAGTATATTTAAACTCCTAAATCTCAGACACGTGTAAAACAATACTTCCATCAATATAACCCTATTAAAAAGCCTTACCAGCAATATTTTAAGGGTATCTTATTGAATACATTTGCAGCCACTTTTCTTTCTTATGACGTAGTGTGTTTTGAAATAATATAACAGAAGTTACGTAGAGTTGCATGAAAATCATAGACTATTATTTCCTCTTGTATTTTATTGAGCCATCTTGCCATAACATAGTTATGACCTCTGTAGTAGAATTGCAAAGGTTTTGATATTTCTTGAGTTTTTGGTTGCTGTATTCATAGCACGTATGTTTGCCTTACCCAACCCCAAGAAACCAAACTGGTTTTTGTGAGCCTTACGTTCCATAAGAAAAAGAAAGATGACATTGTCTCCTCAAGCTGTGGTTTAGAAGCATGATTTCTGTCAATTCCCAACAAGTAAACAAAAAATCTGTTTTTATGGAACAGATATACTTTATAAACAGTATTTAAGTTGTATTTATTGTGCCTGTCACAGAAATACTTCAGAGAAAATTACATGTTTTCAGTACAATTTGAGAATACTTGGTTCCAAAAGATTTATTTTTAACGTATTCCATCCTGTGAATTTCTAATGTACAGGGGAAGATGGTTCTTCTACAAACGGCCCTTTGGAGTTGAGCCTAAGGTTCATCCAAGGTTCAGATGCTTCATTACCACCAGGCAGGAAATGAGCAAGTTAGACTTTAGACTAATATTGCTCTGCAAATAGCAGGAGAAATTGCTGACTAACATCTGATCTCTGATTCATCACTTATAATTAACATTGTTGTTATCCCAGACAGCTAGAAGCATTGTAAACACCAGCAGTAAACATTTCATATATGTGCTAGATAGCCAAGACAGCGTATTGAGGCATGGGTAGAACTAGGTAAAGAGAAAAGATCAGGCAGTGAGAGAAAAGGGGGGAGGGAGAGCTAGAAAGGAGATTGTCAGGATCACACAGCAGCTATGCCATTACAACGTTACCCATTTTTTGATTAAACATGTGCCAGTTCTTTGATATCTGGTCAGGATTGAGACAACATTGTGTCTCAACATGAATATTCCCATGATTTCTGCTTTGAATTTACACTTTCAGTAGTATCTGCCTGGATACAGGTAAGGCTTACTTACTGAATAAGCATCTTCAATTTTTTGCTGGGTTCTAGCCAAGATACTTTATAGACCCTGGTCTTAGAACAGTTAAATGGGAGGCAGAAGCATAAATCTCACGGAGTGTGAAGCAAGCAAGAGATGGATGGCAGAAAGAACTTCATACGAGAACAAAGTACGTTTGACCTAGTTGGTTTTTTCTTCCTTGTCCTGTAAAACACTTCATCTGACTTGGACTATTAAGAGCTATTTACAGAGTTAAGCACAAGAATAGCTGTATTTACTAAATCACTTGTTCTGTAAGAATCTAAATGAATTCATAACATCACTTGTTTGAGTACAAAATATGACAATTTACCAAATAAAGGCAGAAGAAACTTTATTCATTTTTTATTTCTATGGTATATTTTAATGCTTTGATAATTAATGCTAGCTTGATAATATTCTGCACTTATTCATGTAAAATTACTTTTGGAGTGGCATTAAAACTTTTTCCATCTTTAAATTATTCAGCTTTTATTCATGTTCTACCATAATCTGCTTCTGACTGTTCTGGTGTTCAGGATGAACTCAATGTTCAATACAGACTCCTAATGGTGTTTGAGTGACTAGAAATCAATGGGTTGATGTGTAGGTGGAAGGATGCATCATAATACACTTATCCATGGAATAACTATTACCATTTTTATGATCTGGAGTACTGAACTAGAATAAAACATGACATTAATACCAATAAAGAGTTATCTGTACAAGATAACTGTAATCTAGTTTGAATAGCGCTGGTTTTCTAGCTCTGTATATCTTAAATTTCAAATTGTAAAATTAAATAGAAAGGATGTAGACCATACATAAAATATAAAGAGTCTGGTTTGGGAAGGTTGTGACACATGAAAAGAGTGTTCTAGTGACTATTCAGCTGACTGTGACCTCACAATGAAAAGCTGTGATCAGGTGGAAGAATGTGATCCTGTAATGTATGAACAAGAATCTCTAATGTCTTATATATTCTTTCTGTATTTGACAGTTGCAACACATAATTTGTGAATTTTATATCCAGTTTTACCATCAGTCTAAGAGGGCTATCAATCATCAGAGAAATGCCACCATAACAATGATGGAATTGGAAAACACATCTCCTACTGAAATGCTCAGGAAGCTCTGCCCGTTATATTTTAAAGAAGGTTGAATAATGAATAACTGATTAGTGTATGTTAATAAGTATTTGGTTCTGGAACATAAATTTGGTTCCGGAACTTAAGAGGGCTCTTCATTCTATTAGACCCAAAGTCCAAGAGCTGTAATTTGTACCTTGACTTTTACAAAGAAAAAAAAAATGACTGAAAGGTTAAGTAATCATTGGAAGAACTTGCTAATGGTGTTGGGGGATCTTTGGCAATCAAGAGTAGATGTTCTTTTTGTGGGGGGACAAAAAAGTTCTAAAAATTTAGTTAAATTTAAGATGTGTACTGTGCAAAAGACCAGATTTACACAGTGTTCTCTTCTGGTCTTATTTTTCTATGATTGTTGTATAACATACAAGAATAATCTATATAATTACTTATACTATGTACAACACTGAATCAGGCTCGAGTTACCTTTCTATTATAGATTAGGTATGTAACTATAAAAATGTGTTCCTGTAGACTTGTCTTCCCGAGAGTTCATTCCACTCAAAACACCATTTCACATATACCTAGAACCAGTGAACCCTGAAACTCAAGGGAAGCCATCCTGAAGTCAGTAGATGCATTTATGTATGTTGATCATTATGATGTAACCTAAAGAAGTAGAGTCCAAAGGAGAAGTCAAAAAGCTAATTTCCTCAATTACTATAAACAGCCCGTTCTAAATGAAAGGATGTTTTAGGGCATAGCCTAAGAACACCTAACAAAGCTGCTTTTCTGTTGCCAGCTATTTTCTATAAACATGATTTCCTGAGTCGGCTAGCAAAGTTTGCATGTAATTATTTGAAAGACAGGATACAGTAGGAACATATTCTTTCCTATGCAAATTCTAGGCAATATTTTAGTTAACTAGGTGGTTATTTTTAGTAACTGTAAAAAGATACATACATGAAAGCAATGAAAGTGAGCAATACTCAACAAGAAATATGTTATTTGTTATTTTATTTTACTTCTGTTCCACACAGCATCAGATATAAATACATGCTGGGAAGTGAGAAAGACCATCAAAACACTGCCAAAATTCATTTTACCAAAAGCCTTAGGTGTTAATCATCTAGGCGCTTACTGTGACAAGCAGTAACACCTGATGTCTCCTTTCATCGGTCTTTCAGCACTCCCAGAAGAAATAGGCATTCTGCAAAGAGTATAAGAACAATAAATCAATAAATCAGACTGCTTAACGTTGATACAAAACTAAGTGAGCACTCAACAGTTGCAGAGATGATACTCAACTTGATAAATCAGAGAGGAATGGAAGAGTTGGTATTGCATCCCAAGGCCCCTATCATTAAAGTCCATATCCTGTCCTTGTTAATTTCAAGACTTGCATTGCCTTGGTGTTAGCAAATCCTGCCACCGTCTCCTTTGATATGCAGACTTTGGCAAGTCTTGAAAGAGTGGAAACAGGTCCTGGACATGTGATTCTGCTAGCTGAAGGTAAAAAAATTCAATGGCACTTAAGATATCCTATTATATCTATCCTATTGTAGAAGTTGATCTCAATTATCCTGCCCGCTTAAGAATGTAAAGAACAGTCTCACTCAGATGGGGTCTGGAGACCAAGCCATATGAGGAGAGGCTGAGGGAACTGGGCATGTTTAGTTTGGAGAAGAGGAGGCTGAGGGGAGACCTCATTGCCCTCTACAACTACCTGAAAGGAGGCTGTAGAGAGGTGGGTGTTGGCCTCTTCTCCCAGGTGAATAATGACAGGACCAGAGGAAATGGTCTGAAGTTGTGGCAGGGGAGGTTTAGATTAGATATTAGGAAGAATTCCTTTACAGAAAGAGTGGTCAGGCACTGGAACAGCCTGCCCAGGGAGGTGGCTGAGTCACTATCCCTAGAGGTATTTAAGAAACATCTAGATTTGGCACTTCAGGGCATGCTCTGGTGACAGAGATTGTAGGGGGGGTTTTTGTGTGTGTATGGTTAGACTTAATGATCTCAAAGGTCCTTTCCAACCATGAAGATTCTATGATTCTATGATTCTAAGCAAAAACTCCTGTATTGACGCACTTTGAAAGCTGTCTGTACTGCAGCATGTGTCACATATGCGGCTTCCACAGCTTAAGTACTTGTTATCTGATAAATCCTTTTTATAAATGTCCGTGTAATATGTGGCCATTCTTATGCCTCTGGGTTTAGTTCTGGCAGAATCACAACTATGTAGATGGGCACCTCCAAAATCATGTCTCTGGCCCATGATAAGGCTTGTTTCCTGTTGCCATCACTGAGTACATCAACCAACTTCTTTGCTACTCCAGGAATTTCTTGTGTGGTTTTCCTTGCTGTTGCTCTTTACTGGGGCTGAGAGGGGGAGCAATCTTTAGGGGCTCTGGAAGAGGAGGTGAGTTTGGAGAAAAGGACCTGTAGAGTCACACCCCAGCTGGGCAGTCCCTTGTAACCATCAGGCCAGAGGTGTTTCAGGTGGCAACTTAAGAAGAAAAAACACTAAGAAATATATGTTCTATGCTTAATGCCTCTGAGGCGGTGTTTTGGCCAGTTTATTCATTGAAGAAAACAGGGCTGGTAGAATGATCTTCTTAGTAAGTTATTAAAGGAGGCTAGAGGGATAAGCAAAACAAAGTTGGCATACGTACTCATGCGAAATTCCTGTGAGTGAAGATGAGAGAAAATACATGAGGGGAAAAAACTGTCTGGCATTAGTGAAGACTTTTCTCAATACCTGATAAGGTTTTTGTAGAGGAGTTATCTACGTGCAACCCTTGGACACAGGGGAGATCCTATCAACGTGTATAAATACCTGAAGGGAGGGTGCAAAGGCAACAGAACCAAACCCTTTCCAGTGGTACCCAGTGACAGGACAAGAGGCAAAATTCAAAAGCCATCTGGATATGGTCCTGGGCAACCTACTGGGTGGCCCTGCTTGAAAGAGGGATGGGACAAGATGACTTCCACTAGTCCCTTCCAACCTCAACCATTCTGTTATTCTCTGTAAAGGCAACAGATATTTATTTTCCATGTCAGCAATAAGAGCAATGGTGGTGAATGAAAGGAGGCACGGTCCCTAGTTTTTTGATTTGAAGTGTGTCTGGAGGCCCCAAAGTCTTCACAGAGGCCAAGCTATAGGGCAATGGCAGGGAAGGGTTTCCTGCAGTTTCATGCTTGCCTCTGAGTCCTGGGGAGGAGATTTAAACCCATAGTAGGCCAGGACTTCTCCCTGATATGTCTGTCAGGACTGCAGCAAGGCAGGTCATGATAGGCATATCCTCCTGCGTGAGAATGGCACAGAGGAACTGAAATAACTGCCATTTTCCTGGGGAGACACCAGCCATGAGAAGAGATGATGATGTATGAGGTAGGGCTGGTTTCAGCCATGAATGTCCCCTGTCCTAGGCAGACAGACAGACACGCTTTCTTGGGAGTATTGGGCCAGCACAATCTGACTCGAGTTATGAGCCTAAATTGTTGCTTGGATTCCATAAAACTGCCCATCCTGCTGCTATAAAAGAGTTCATTTTGTGACAACTATAATTATGAAACACACAGGAAATAAAAATATCAGCAGTGTTATTTCTCTTTAAGCTAAGGTAGTGGGAAGAGTCCAAATCCTTTAGGTCAATCATTCCAATGTGAGAAAACTCTCCACTGTCCCAATACCTGACAGACACATTTCAGTCCAGTCTGGCTGCCTCGTGGCTTCCCTAGGCTGCTACCTATAGGCTCCTTTTTCGTCTTCATCCTTCTGGGAGTAAGTTAGATTATTTGATCTTTACTGATTGCCCTCACACTATCTGCACTGCAGCCATCTGCCTGCAATTCGTTCTCCTTAAATGCTGTCCTACTTTGGGATTGCACATTTCTCCTGGCAATTTCTTATTTATCTCTGTGGAGGAGGAGATGCCCCTACGCTGCTTAGAGGACTTTGCTTCAAATGTTTGAATTCCTGCAGCTGTCTGCTCATGTTGCTGAAGTGCCACAGAAAAGCTGTGCCTGTCTTTGGCAGGTCTGTGTTGGCCACAAGGGCTTGTTTCCAGCATCTGCTCTGACTTTGGATTCAGGCTGACATTGAGCCAGATGTGCAGCAGAGCTCTGAATCAGTGCATGCAAATATGAGTGGGCCTGTTTTGTAAATAATGACCATATCATCCTTAAACAACTCAGGAAACCAAATGGGACAGTATTGGACACGTTCAAAGCATGAGAAGAAGTCGAGATATCTGTTCATAATTTGACAGCTATGCCATTAGTGGTTTAATAATAACAGCAGAAAACCATATCCAAACTGACAGGGAAGGAGCTAGAAGTAGCAGAAAAGGTTTCACAGTACCCAGCAGGGATGAAAACATCAGGAAACCAAAAGCAGAACTCATGCACACACTGAAGAACAGAGATTAGTTTTCAACACCCCTAAAACAGGGAAGTTCAGCTGCAGAGGGAAAACATTTACCGCATTACTTGAGTGGAAAAAATTCAGTAACGCAGAACTCTAGAGAAAGTGAAATAATTGACATGTGAGTTCAAAGAATTGATGAAAGCACTTAGCAATATGTCCTGCATAGTTGAATAAACCTCCTCAAAGGTCGAGAAGATTTTTTCTGAAGCCACATGGTGTTTTTTTTTAAAGTTCCCTTTGCAGGGTTTTGGGATGACTTTATTGCCCCAGTAGTCTCCATTTTTGTTTGAAGATTATTGAACTCAATAACCAACATCTTAGGAAAAGTAGTTTGATTATAAGAATGTTTTGCTGTATGAGATGTGAAGACATGATAAAGCCTGCATTTGGGGGCTGAGCAAGGAAAAGTTGCTCTTTACTGAAAGTTTGCTCTAATGTAACTAAAATTCTTGAAATATCATCAAAAGACAGGGAAGAACTGGAGAAGATGAACCCACTTGATTTTATGGATCTTGGTTATAGAACGACCCTACAGATGTTATCCAAACTAATAACCAATATAAAAGTCTGGACACTAACCCTGATAAGTCAGCACAACTCATGCCTCTGCATTACACAGAATGAGCATTTGACAGCACAAAGCAACCATGTTAGAACTTCTGCTTCGAGTGACCAGAAAGCCAGTCTTTTTAAAGAGTGCATGGATAATTCATATTATTCAGAGAGTTACTGGATAAATAGTAGGAAATGCAAAAAGGCCAAAACTAGAACCTAACTTCTTCTTTGTACCACAAGCCGCATGTGGAAAAGTAAGGCTGCTCACAAAAAACCCAACAGGAATGCTTCGCAGCTATGTTTGGATAATAGATGTCTTAGTTTTTCCCATGACTTTGTTACCCTTCACAATCCCATCTCCTCTCTGATATCATGAAAGACCGGGTTCAGACTTGCCTTGCTTTTCCTGGACTATTTTCAAGAAGTAATTTTGTTTTATATTATTCCTTCCTGACCTATTTCTTCTGCATTGTAAACTCTTCTGTAAGTTTAATTAAACTTGCTTGGGGCTAATGGTTTTTGTTTTTAAATATGGGCATGATGAGTCTGTGGTTTTCCTAGGCTGTTGCTGGTTTATTCAAAAAAAACAAGACAGTGGGGTTTTCAGGGAGTTTCTGGGTTTTTCAGAAGGTTGCAAAAATGAGTCATTGCAGGCACCTGAAATCCACATACTTATGTCTGACTTTCAAAAAAGCATTTCTGAAAGTCCATAAATTATGTTTTAATTAACTAATTAAAAACAAAAACAAAACCAAAAAACCCCCATCATCTTAACCACTTTCCCTAAAGAAGCAAGTATAAACACCACCAAAATGCTTAGTTTATGCATCTGGAACTGTTATGAGATTTATGGTTCTGAAAGATGCCAGTGTACTGCATAATGATGGCAATGCATGGGTTACCAGGCCAATGCAGGCAATCTTCTCAGGTGGCTGCTAGATTAGGTTTTTCTTTTGTAACTTAGAAGTGAAACACGTGTGAACAGAAGTTAGACGGTGCTGGGAGAGGCAGCATGGCAAAGAATCCAATTGATCATTGTACTTTTCCTTTTGCAAAACATCAGCTTGAAACTCACATTGTATTTGGGTTTCAGGAGCTGTTTCTTCTCCCAGATGCCTCTCTTGGGATGTTGTTGCTTCCAGCTTTGGCTTGTGGCACTCAGAAGCTGACATACGATGGTGAGCAGTAGTATTTTCCCCCTCATTGCCTGTGCTTGGACTGAGTAAACTTATTTATAGTTCGGGTCCCTGGATATTCTTCTCACTTTCAGGTGGACAAAAGAGCGTTAAGGGAAGAGCAGCAGTTGCAGAACATATACTTTATTGTAGGAGTGGCAACTAAACAAAGTTTATGCAGCTGCTCCCAGCTATAAATGTCATTTCAGGAAAATATATAAAGGTTTAAACTTTAAACTCCCATAGCAGTTATAAACCCCAAACTAACTCAGCAAAGAAGACTGTGGAGGAGAAGAGGATTTCAGCAATGTTAGCAGACAGCAGAATTCACCCACTGGCTGCCATATTCAGCTAAGTTTGGATAGCATATTTTTTTCAGCTGCTTTTTCCTTTGGGCTCACCTCCAAAGTCCTCGGGACTGACATTAAAGTGGGAATCTTGAATGTCAGTACTCTCCAGTAACTGGTATGAAGCAGCATGTCCAAACAGCTCCACTGATGGCTGTTGCCTTCCCACTGGAGGTTATTTCCTCAGCTTTGTGACTGAGCTACCCTCTTCTTCTCTGAGTGCTTCTGAGCCCTGTGCACTGCAGAAATGTTCCTACAGTGTGAGAAGGATTATTCAGTTGAAGCTAGCAGGTAGCTGGCGTGGCTCACAGCTGGGAAATGAACTGTGCAAACCACTGATTCCCTTTTATCCCCTGAATGGCTTCCTTTAAGGCTGCTGTCTGCGTTCAAATCCCCATCAGTCCACTGGGGATGCTACATCCACAGTTTGTGCTGCGATGCTGGAGACTCGGTAAACAGCACAGCCTGCATGGATATGTCAAATGTGCCACCATTGAACAGAAGTTCTTTCGTAAGCCAGTGGCCATATTGGTAAAGCCGCTTTGAATTCAGTATTTGGACCAGTAGCTGGAGGTACTGTAGTAGCGGGGATCCCCTAAGAAACAACTTCATATGGACTTGGGTTCTACTAAAATGCCGTGTGGGGGTTTATTTCAAGATATGGCCCAGGTAGGGAAATGCGACATGACAACAAATTTCCTTCAAACCTGAAAAAGCTGTAGGGGTAATGTGCCTTAATCCCTTGTGTATTGTCAATTCGTGTAAGAGCAAGAGCCAAATTCCGATGTGTGAAGTGGAATAAACTTCAAGATATTTTATGGGGAAACAAAGTTAAGGTAGCTTCTAAATCTGCATACCTGATCCATTGTTCGTGGTGTGTCCTAGTGCAACTCTTGGACTGTAGCCTGGGGCTGATGTAATAAACGGGTATTTCAGTGCAGGACAGGTGAAGTTACTGAAGTGCTCTGGAGACCAAAGACAGATCTGTGCGTGCATATAAAGTGCTGTATTGTTCCTGGATTTGTAGCTCTAACTGTATTTTTTGTTGTTTAGTGGACATAGTTTGTATGTACAGCAATATTTGTTCGTCTTGGATAGAAAGAAGAAATGGAAAGACAAGACACAGTTTAATTTTCCGTTACACACTGGAGTTCATAAACGCTTTCTCAACAGTCACTGTCTCAAATGCATAGCAAAGATTAGTTATATTTCAGTCTCCATACCCCCTTTTGTTTAAAGAAATTTGAAGAAAATTTTATTTTCAGCATATTCCCCTCTTTGAACCAAGTAACGCATTAGCCATTGAATTGGGACAATAAAAACAAGGAAAAAATGCATGCATACCATAAGATAGAAGCAATGAGAACTAAATTCCATTGTATTATTTACAGATTTCCGAAGCAGTAAAAGTGGATTCTTTGCACCGTATTTATCACTAAGTAACAACAGTAATGAGTAAATAGTAGAATCACATGAACCTGAGCTTTTGCCACAGTTACATGCATATCATCCACAATAAAATGCAAGCACAGATAAAATAGTGCTGTACATTAACAATAACTTATGCAATAACTTACACTATTATTTCAGTAAATATAACTTTTAAATTCCTAAGGCTTTTTATCAATTCACACTTAATCACACTCATTGTCAGTTAACAATTAAGAAAGGACTTGAGGAATTGGTTTGCAGTAATGAAATTTTACTTTAGTTTCTGTCATGATAGAAATACTTCTATCTAATAGCAAAACCATGTCAAGTAGAGCAGTATTATTATTCCAGTCAAGCTAGATGTTCAGCTAGGATAATGATTTGCATTGAGTCAGAATTACTTAACAAAAAAAAATATGTTCACTAAGCTTTGTCATCTTTTAATGATATGTGACTAAAATATTGAAATCAGTGTGAAATATAAGGATAAATCAGAGAAATAAGTAGAATTACTAATACATTTCATTGAAGAAAGTTTGAGAGCCCTAGCAAAGCTGACAGTCTCTGCCGTACTCACTTTCATTAGTCCCAATGAATGAAGGAAAAATACTCAGTTCAGTCTTTCTGTCATAGAGATTGATATTAAAACCTCATTAACCCTAAGCAGAAGGAACCTAAAAATATAGAAACTCCATATAGCTACTGTTAGAAGTGAGACTGTGAAAAAAAACATGTGGAAACACTTATTGTACTTTCTGGCATGTGCACAAAAAGTACATAGATCTCACTGACGTGACACAGCCAGCAAATATTTTATTTCCTTTCCTATAGAAAAGTCACAGGCTGCTTAGGGCTTTGCTCAGTCCCCATTTCATTTTGAGTGGAGCTGCTACTCAGCCCATCAGTTCCCAGCCTGCACCAACACACAGAGTAATTCTGCCCCAGTGGCAAAGCTGTGCATCTTTTAACTTCACAAGGGTTTGCTCAATCTAAAAGTTTTTATGGGCAGTCTGTATTATTGCTTTGCTGTTTTAAGTCAGTTAATTGTGAGGGGAAAAGTCTTCAATGTTTTCTGTCTACTTGATTTAAGGTGACACATCAATAAAAAAACGAAACAACACAGATTTGTGATTACATTTACTTTTTATAGTTATGGTATTATGCCTTTATGAATACTGTTCCTTTACAAAAGAGAAATTAATGTCAATGAGCTCGATTAAACAAAGTATGCTTGAAGAGAGGAAAGATTTTCAATAATGGTCGTAAATAGCCATAAAAGGGAAAACTTCTTTTCTTTTTTTAATAATGCCGCAGTGCCTTGCTCTGAGAGCATAGGTGCTGGATACTTCATATGATAGATAAAAAAAGATGAAAAGTATGAAAATAGCATACTAGTTCATTCATTTTAAATAGTCTATCTTGACAATCATATCTTACCCTGTAAACAACATACGGATTTCCCCACTATGATGTGTTTATCTTCACAAAATTAAAAGCTGGAATGATCCTGAAATACCTAATTGCCTTTCAACTGCAAGGTGGATTTTGCTGTTTATGATCTAAACTGCGTATTCACTGTCTCTGGGTACAGGAATTAGATTGTGCTATATGGCAAATATTTAAACAGACACGCTTTTGACAGCCTGCTATATAACCATGAGGTTAGATAGCCGGGCTCTACCTAATCTGTATCTAGCATTCCTAGGGTAGGTAAGCATACCTTTGACATATCTTTTTAACCTCTGATATACAAAAGATGGGCTGGGAATGGGTCCAATTTCCAATTCAAAGTAGATTCGTTCAGATATTACTCAAACTTAGCCTCAGTGACAAAGCCCTAAAGATTTGTTCCCGTAATCAGGAATAACAGTCTTGTCGGAAAGGCTTGTCATTCCCCTGGCCACACCGCGGTGAGTCCCCATCTTCTCAGACCGCGTTCCCAGCGGCGACTCCACTCCGCAATCACTCACAAGCAGTCCCCTCACAGGCAGCTCCTTTTGCGCAAGAGCTGGAGTGAGCTCTGCCTGATCTCTGCACTCAGTGTGGGGACCAGAATAGTTGTGCTCTGAGAAAACAGGAGAAGAAGTGAATCACGATCGTACAGACAGAGGGTGATTTAGTTGGTCCACAGAGAGGGCCCATGACATCCGTTATGTGGAGTATTTCGCTAGGAATGTGGAATGGCTGGGAAATCATCTTTCATCTGTATTGTGAGGATATTCAGAACATGAGCTAGAAATTCAGCATACCTCTGTAGATAGTCCAAAATGACAGAAAGTAAAAGAGCAAATTGTTCCCACTGTGCTTATGTAGTGATGCCAACGTTAAAGTCTAATCATGGTAGTTGAAATGCAATTACTTTACTTCTGATCAAAGAAAGAGGAAGAACAGCCACATTGTGTAGGTCCGCAGTGTCCAGTGCTATGATATTATCTTGGCAGAATTTAGATCGTGGACAAAAACTTCTCTTACTTTTGCCTGTCACTGAAGGATTTTTTTTAATTTTTTTTTTTCTTGTGGAGTACAAATGAGGAATCTTTCCACAGTCTTATGGAAGGAAAAGACACAAAATAATCCATCAAATTATATATATATCCTAAGAAAATACTGTATTGAGATTCATACCTAATTTTAAACTGGGATATTTCACAGTGTTATGATATTATTACTTCCACACAATATTCAGTTCCGTATCTCCACAGTTGTTTTATTCCAGTTAACCAGAATTCCTCCAGGAATCCCTGCTGTCAGGCAAACCTTCTGGCATATGGTAAAAAATTAAGGAGTTGGTGATGAACACTGCCCAGAAACCAGTCATCCTGGACTGAGTCTGGAAAAGAAAAGGCGAGTTGTGAAAGAAATGGTGGAAGCAAGCAGATTGCTTCTATAAACTTCACTGATGACATTAAATACAGGAAGGGGAAGACTGAGTAAAGGAGGATTTGGCATGAGACAGAGGAATATTGAGGGACAGCAAAATGCACAGAAAAGAAAAAGAAGTGCTAGTATCACATGTCTTGGAAAAGGCTGCAGTTGAGAAAGGAATAGGCATACCAATTTGGAATAGAAAATTGGGTGTAGTCAGTAGAACCAAAACATTTACTAGTGCAAGGAGATGAAAGGAAAAAAGAAAGGAATTTGAATTAACTGAAAAATAATATATCGACTCTGAAAAGATAACAAGCACTCTTACTATAGCTAGAAAACCATCCCTGAATAGTACTACCAGGAAAGACAAAAAGATAGATCGATATCATGGGATAGTTTTGGAGAGAAAAAAAGTGCCATTACAAATTATGACATCTGTTCCCCAGAAAGGCTATTTACAGCCATGTTCCTGCTCTTCACTTATGGCCTCATCATTAAAGCAGTGCATTTAAATTCCTTTAGGTGAATACAGACAGGCTAGAACAGCAAGATAGGGAGTAAAGTCTTATCATGAGTAGATTCAGAGAAAGAAAGCAAAATAAATCTGCAACAAAAGTTCTTAATTTCAGAAGGATCTAGTTTGCACCAACTATACTGAGGACTTCCAAGATGTGAATGTAAAAGGTGATTGTAATTTCTCTAAGTCAAAGACAAAAAACTACCCAGTGCATGTATCCCAAGCAAGAGGAATACTTGAAAGTAAATGCTCCAAATCCAGATGAGTGAAGATCTACCTCAAAAGATCTACCTCCTTGCATTAAGAAAGGAGCTTATAAGCAATGTGCAAAGGAGTAGGCTAGGTTAATTGGGAGAAAGATTGTTGCTAATGTGACTGTACATCATTTGGACCAGACCTAGCTGGACAGACCAGACCTGGACCACAGATATCCGATTTTGAACTTGGGAAAATGAACTTGCATATGTCTGGTTACACATAACCCTGAAATGCAAACAACTAATATTCTAATATTAGTTCATCCTAATTCTTTACAAAACTTTATTTGACTGCTGTCCTGGTGTAACACTTTAAAACAGAACAACACTGTGGTGGGAACTGCTGTGACTTCCCAAGTGACAGCCTTCATTATGCATAGAGTTTTGCCTGCTATTCCAGTGCTGTTCCTATTAATAATGCATTTTACTAACTAGGCGTCCTTTTCTGTTTGCAGTTTGTTTTATCTTCTGTGGTAACTGCAGCCTGTGCTTTGGCAAACTTGTGCATAAGAAACTACCCACCTCACTGACAGGATGTGCACTTTTCAAAATATTAATAATTTATTTTCTTTCTTTTGATTAGTCTTACAGGAGTAAACCGAAGGAAAAAAAAAAAAAGAAAAAAGTCTGAAGTAATCTAGGTTATCTCTCAGCTTGCGTGCTTGTGTAAAAATATATCCAGAAAGGAACTTTGCTGTGTTTTTTAAATTTGCTTTTTAATGATGGAAAATATGGCCTGTTCACAGAATCGTAGAATGATTTGGGTTGGAAGGGATATTAAAGATCACCTAGTTCCAAGCCCCCTGTGATGGCCAGGGACACCTCCCACTAGTCCAGGTTACTCAAAGCCTCATCCAGCCTGGCCTTGAATACTTACAGGGATGGGGCATCCACAACTTCTCTGGGCAACCTCTTCCAGTGTCTCACCACCCTCATGGTAAAGAATTTCTTTCTAATATCTAGTTTGTCTCCCCTCTTTCAGTTTAAAACCATTACCCTTTGTCCTATTGCTACACTGCCTCATAAAGAGTCATTTCCCATCTTTCTTGTAGGCCCCTTTAAGTACGAAAGACTGCTATAAGGTCTCCCTGGAGCCTTCTCTTCTCCAGGCTGAACAACCCCAACTCTCTCAGCCTGTCTTCACAAGAGAGGTGCTCCAGCCCTCTGATCGTCTTCATGGCCCTCCTCTGGACGCACTCCAACAGGTCCATGCCCTTTCTGTGCTGAAGACCCCAGAGCTGGATGCAGTACTCCAGGTGGGGTCTCACCAGAGCAGAGTAGAGGGGCAGAATCACCTCCCTCAACCTGCTGGCCACAATTCTTTTGATGCAGCCAAGGATGTGGTTGGCTTTCTGGGCTGTGAGCACACATTGCTGGCTCATGTTGAGCTTTTCATGCACCAACACCCCCAAGTCCTTCTCAGCGCTGCTCTCAAGCCATTCTCTGCCCAGCCTGTATTTGTGCCTGGGATTGCCCTGACCCATGTGCAGGACCTTGTTGAACTTCACGAGGTTGGTACGGGCCCACTCTTCAAGCCTGTCCAGGTCCCTCTGGATGGCATCCCTTCCCCCCAGTGCGTTAAGCACTTTACGCAGCTTGGTGTTGTAGGCAAACTTGCTGAGGGTGCACTCAATCCCATTGTCCATGTTGCCAACAAAGATGTTAAACTGTGCCGATCCCAATCCTGACCCCTGAGGAACGCCACTCATCACTGGTCTCCACTTGGACATTGAGCCATTGACTGCAACTCTTTGAGTGCGGCCATCTGGACAATTCCTTATCCACTGAGTGGTCCATCTGTCAAATCCATGTGTCTCCAATTTAGGGACAAGGATGCTGTATGGGACAGTGTCAATATGTCATTATATAACAGTTAGATGTGTTTGTCAGCAACATCATAAAAGCAGTTTGGATGGAAAGAGCAACAGATGTATCCTTGATGTCAGCTGACTGCAAACAATTCAGGAAGAATTTGACCCTTGGTGACGTATGGGAAATTTCCCTTTCTTCTGAGCTTGCTTTGCCTGCTGAAGGAGCACTGAGTGCCTCTCCACAGCACAGCAAAGATGTACTACATAGTGGAAATATGCCAAGCTGGGAATAGGAAGCAGTTTGGAGAGGTGGTATGGCACCTCTGCTGAGCTAATTTGCCCAACTGAGAGATGGAGATGAGTGGCTCAGCTGCAAGGCCATCCTGACACGGGTTTTGCATTGCTCTTGCATGGCCACCCTATCGCTTTGTGATGGCCTCAGAGCTTGCTCACAGTGTCACTATGTACCATCAATCTGCTTAAACCTGCCTGGTGCCATCTACAGTTCTCAATGACATTGTTATAATCCTTATGATTTTTTAAAAGTTTTTACTGAAGGTGTAGAACTTCACATTTTAAAAGCAGCCGCTTATACTAGTGCCATGCTAGATCATGGCTGCCCAGAAGAAAAAGCTCCACTACAGAGACTAAGGAAGTAGAAACCTTGTTTCCCCTTCCTGACTTTCTGTGGAGTGTTTCAAGGTGGTCTTGAATCTCCACAACTTGCAGATCTCCAGTTTTGCTGTATCTAGTCACTTCTTGTCAACTCTCTCAGTGACTTCAGATAGAACAAAATTAATCAGACTTATGTTTTTGGCAGGGAATCAGATCATTTCAATCTGAAGGACAAGGTCTGAACCATTTCAGGGTTTTTCCTTTTTTTGTTGTTGTTGGGTTTTGGTTTTTAAATTTGGAGTAGAACAAAGGCATTCTAAAAATCATTAATATCATCAAATCTTAGGAGAAGTCAAGCAGGCCATATACGTTTCAACTTCTGTTTAGACACAAGAGATAGTCCTCTTTGCATCTTTTAATATTTTATTTGAAGCAATGTCTTTTGAACTTTCCACACTCTGTATTGTAAGAAATACATCAGTGTCAACATTAACACTTATTTAATTTATAATGTGATACTGACGAAGCTTGAAGATGTGTGGGCAGCTGGGGAATCACGTTTTTTTACACAAGATTGTAATAAAACTTTCAAGGCATTTTTCGTCCAGCTGTGGCTCTTATGATCTTATTGCATTGTTATGACCTGCCCAGGTAAGAAGGGCTGAAATACATCAGTAAGTTTTGCCTTAGTCCCATGTCCTGGCATAAAAGCATTTAGGGAGAGATCTGGGGGAGGTGTTAGGAGCTGACTGATAGCCTTGTAAATTATTTTTGGCAGAAGCTCACAAGTTTTTTTGACGAAGTAAATTGTATTATGGGCAGAATTTGGGGAATGTTTATTCTAAGGTAGTGGATATATAATTACCAACATGGCACAATGCGATGGTTTTGGTGGATGTCCTTTCCCTCTCTGAGATTTTATGTTGTGAACCCATCCAAGTCCTGTCTCTTCTGCGGATCACCCTTGAGCAGATGAAAGCAGTAAGCATGTGCATGGATAGGTAAAGGAAGGGGGACAGATTGTGTGCATCTAATCTGTAACATTCATCATATCTTAATTTAAATCTATTCCCAGCTTCACCTAGCAGTCTGCCTGTGACAGACATTCCCATTCTGGGTCCTAAACCAAGAATAACCTCTTGGTTGCCAACACTGTGGCATCAGAGTAAATCTAGTTTGAGAGAGAAGCTTGATTCTCCCAGCGAGAATGGTCTTGAATGCAGTTCTTGGAAAGAAAGAAAAATTCATTTTTCCCTATAGACTCCAACAAAATTTCAGTTCAGCTCTTTTGGAAGGGGAAGATGCAGAGCCCCAGTACTCAGGGACTGAGCAGCTCTGGGTGTCTGAGAGGTCGGGGGCTGGCAGAGTTGCCCCTTGGCGTCCGGCTGAGTGGCAGGCAGGCAAGCAAGCAGGCAGGCTGTCACTGGTGACCTGCAGCCTGCTTGCAACACTAGTTCTAATGATACTCCAAATTTCTATATTTCCAAAGAAATATGATACATTTGGAAATATACCCCCAATGCTACCTTTATATTTGGTCACAGTTTAGACTGTAAAAAACCTAGTTTCTATTTTGCTTGTGGCAGAGCAAGGATGCAGATGCTGGTTTTTCAAGACTTGTGCCATAGTGACTTGCGCAAATGCTTTGTAGTGATACTTGTGATGGACCAAAGTAGGATCTCTGGTGCTCTTAGAAGCACAACTTTTTTTCCCAGGCTTAAGATAAATCTGCTGTTGCTGTATTTTCTGTCTGTTGTTGTGGGTTATCACAATGTTAAAAAGAGTTCTTGTGAAACCAATGCGCAGATGACCCGCCAACAGTGAGAGGTATAATACACACACAGAGCTCTCAAACTGTCAAAGAAATAGATGTACGATTGAAACAGATAAACTGAGTAAAAGCATATAGTTTACAATGCAGAGAATTTGGGGGAGGGAGAAGAAAAGAAAAGCAATATTAATGAACGTATTCCCTGACGGAAGGGAACAGATATGAAAATAAATAAAGTCTTGTTCAATTAACAACCAGTTTGAACATCTGCAGAAAGATGTCTAATCTATCACGAAGGGTATGTACTGGTACTTGTGACACAGAAGCACATCCTGCAATGATGAGCATGATAGGAAAAGATGTTCTAAACTTCACACACTTCATATTCAGCACTTAATTAAAGATAACTGAGTCAAATTGCACCAACTAGTGTGGAGCCATGTCAGAGATGAGACTCATTGTACTGGGGAGACCATGCAGATCATCATACAGAGTTGTTTTCACATTTAAAAAGCTCGTCATGTTGAAATTGTTTTCTTGATGTGGAGAAGTCTTAATTTAAGCATCAGTAAAGATGTGGGCTATGTCTGTGTGTCTGTCCATGACCTGTCTTCAAATCATCCAGGAGCAGTGGGAGCTCTGCCTATTTCTGGTGAAGAGCCCAAGGACTACCTGGCGACAGCCTGCCAGGCATGGTTGCCAGTGTGCCAGCCACCAGGTAGAGGCTGCAGATGCATCTGCTCCACCAGACCCACACTTTGCACAGCCTGGGTGAATGATCCTTTCAGATGATGACCTTTGTGGCTGCCCCACTTCTGCAGCACAGTCAAGCCTGATGGGTTGCTGCCTTCCTAGTTTTCCAAGTGGAGCACCTGCTGGACGCAGAAGAATTCTAGCTAAGCCTCCTGAGATATTTGGTAATTTTGTGATAAAATGCATTGTTTTTTGGAATATGATAAAGCATTAAAATGGTGGTTAGACATCTCTGAAAAATCCCAGTGCTCTGGAGGTATCTCTGGTCAAAACTGCTGTGCCCCTTACCCTGGCTAGGCCTACTAGTACTTACAACATCAATTTAGGCCATGGGTGGTAGAAGTTCAAGCTGCTCTTTTATCTGGCATAGAAACTACAACTGTCAGCTTTCTAGGATGGACGTTACTGCACTAACCTATGGGATTGTGAGGGCATTTTCTTTGTTCTTTTCTGCATTCAAATTATCAGGCAACTCTTAAAACAGATATCTGGTTACCCAGTGTTGCAGGAAAATTGATCTTTGGCATATTGAATCATTCTGTCTCTTAGTTAGTGAATAGTTAATGAACAGCTCTGATAGGCATAACTGGCCTAATATGGGCTACTTTGGTATTTTCTTCAGAAATTTGACACGTGAGATCAGGTAAAGCCATGTCTTGGCTTCATTCTGTGTGTGCCAGCTGAGGGCACTCATGGCTAGGTTATTGTCCAAAAGAACTGTTGCCTCCTTTGGCTGGATGCACTCCTGTCATGTTCATGAAAAACTTCCAATAACTGTCTTTTCATCATGTAGAAGAAAAGATGGCACAGGAGACATATGGTGGAAATTCAAAATGTTTTCCAGGACAGGAAAAATAATTTACATGCTCTTTCAAGTAAAGTAGGGTCTCGTACTACAGAAAAGAAAAATCATGTTTTCTAGAAATAGTACCATTTATTGTGAAATAGGTGGCCATTGCCATAAAGCGCTGGCTTGCTGCAAAGCTCATTCTACATTTACAGTGTCTCTTTTTTGACATTAGATTAGAATTGGTTAATTAGTTATAAGCCATTAAAAAAAAGCTGAAGTAGCATAAGTTATGTAACCCTTGATTTTGGCATTTTATGTCAGACCATATCATAGGTTACGAACAAAAAACATTTTAAGAATGAGAGGACTTGACAGTTATTAGGTATAGAAATTAATTATTACTAAAGAGTAAATATTTAAAAGAAGCCTCCTAGCTTGCTCCTCCAAAAAGTTCCCTTTTACCAAATTGCATGATCTGTTTTATTGGCTTGGCTGAGGGATAATAGCTTTTCTCTGGCAAAGGAAATATTGTCACATTCATTTTTTAGTACAATCTTAATGAGGGATCCTCTTCTGATCAGTTTGTTCAGCCTGATAGTCTCCATTTTTTTATGTTATCCTGTATTTTTGACAGCACATAAACTTTTGTGTTTGCTCACCCCTCCTATTTTTAATGAAGTGAAGTCTATGAGACTGAATGAAACATCTATGAAACACTTGATTCTGTTAACCACTTACAGTGTCCCACTTGCAGTAAATTTGGATAATGATGATCTATACAAATTGTTCAGTAATGCATATTTATTCAATTGCTAAGGGAAGGACAACCAGAAAACACACATGGAAAGAATAAACCCAGCAAGGGTATTCAGCTGGAGTCAACAGATCATCAACAGATAATCAAACACAGATGGTATATGTTTCCATACTAAATTCATTCCTAAAGCAAATGGATCCAAATATCACTAAGGCTAACAGGAGTTGCTGTCATAAAAAGGTGGACTCTGCCCATCTGCTTTTAAGAGAAGAAAAGCAAATAACCTAATCAGTAGCTCAGTTGTTCAGAATCACTTTTCTTCCACACATGCTCTGTCCATTAGTCTACCAGTGTCAAGTTCAGCTGATGAAAGATGTGGGGAAAAGTGGTAGGAAGGAAGTGATGATGCATTGCCACTAATTGTATTTAGGATGACAGAGGCTCTGGAGAGAAAAATAACTCCCCATGAATTCATCACTTGTGACTTCATCACTTGAAGTAGATTATTTTTAAAGGTTATGCACTATTCAATTAACAGTTTGCCTGCATCAGAGCCAAAGGTGCCCAGACTGCCATATACGTTTATTGCAGTCCAGGGCAAGGCAGATCAATGAGAAAACGTGCCATCCCTTCATTCACTGCAATGCTCCCTGGGGCTCAGATACTGTTGGGGGACTGTTTTAGCGGAAGAAAAACCTGTTTCAGTCTTATCCATACCGTCTATTGGAAATGATCCCCTGTGGATGCTGTCCTCCAAACTTTTCCTGGGCTTTTTCTTGGTAAGTGCTGGTTGGCATGGGCCAAAATTCTGCTAGCAACTATGATAACCAGCCAGATGGGCCATCATGAGTACTCCAGCTTGTTCCTTAGTCCTCTTTTGTTTAGTAGTATATGCCTAGCCTGGTGTTTGGGGCAACCGCATGAACCTTTCTAACCATGCAAAAGGAAAGACCACAAAAATATGTTACTGTTGCATATTTTCTCATGTGTTTTCTCCTATATTCTGCGATACCTCAAAGTGACAGGGGACCCATTGTAATCTCCATGAGTTTGGACACCAGGGTTCTTAAAAATGATGGGAAAGTGTAGCAGAACTGCTTCCCATCATGCCTGGGAGCTGCTGAGAGCTCCAGTGAAAGAGACTCTTTAACTTTGTTCCCACTCTTGAACACAGATTAAATAGCAAAATTAAATAAATTTAACTAAGCAAGCAGTTGGGCCTGCCCAATCAATAATTTTGAAAATTTTGGACTCTAAGGCTGAGAGTAAAGATGTTTCTAATTGTCAATGAGAAAAAGGAGACCACCAAGTCTGGCTGCAGGTATTGATGATATGAAACGTTTTGTTCTTTCTTAATGGGGACCCAGAGAAAACTCTGTCTCTCTCCTTACCTTTCAGTTTTACCCCTTCAATAAGGGATCCTAGAGTCTGGAATCCCACTGTGATGTTCATTAGACAAGGGGACAAGGACCATTATTTCCTCATTATTACTCAATGTAAGTTTTTCTCTTTTTAACATGGTAGGTAGCTCTCAAGTAGTTGTAAAGGAGGGAGTCAGTAGGGAGTGGCCTTTAAAGGTCACGTTAAGCCAGTGTAATGTAATTAAACGAATTACTCAGAAACACGTTTCAAAATCTCATTAACCACATTTATATCTGTCACAGGAAAGTTTACCCAGATCCCAATAAGAAACACACTGAATAAGGTCTCAGACTACCTTCTCCATATTGCAGTCAGATAAGCTGAGGCAGAGAAGTGCATTGGATCTTGCCAGGAGGAAACCAGGATGAGAGACAAAACTGACATCAGCAATATTTCTCCTGTGAGTCACTTTAGCAGTGTGTCCCACACTCAATATTCTGTTGGTGTTCAGTGTGGATTTTCTTAAAGGTCCTCATTCCCATAGTTCTGGGTTTTTTTTATGTGAGGAACTCAGCATTTACTTTTAATGATGGAAGTTATTAGCTTTTATGATTTTAAAATAAAACCTGGAATCAAATGTACATGGCACAAACAGATAGGAAATAAAAAGTTTCCAAATTGTACCATCTTTAATATATAGCAATGACCTCATGATTCTTTGGGATATGAAATAGGATTTTTTCAGTGTTTGGCACAGGCATACCGGTACAGTGACAGCTCCAGTCTTGTTTGCTACATTGACATGTAGAAGTCCTGGCTACTGCTTAAGGGCTCTTCCTATTTTCCAGAGAATAAGGGAAAGATTTGTGCAAAATTTCCTGCCCCAGAGTCAGCAGGGATAGGGCTACAAGCAGCAATACATGAAAAGGTACCCTGGTTAGTCCCTGGTGTTGGGTAATGTTGGTTAAGTGTTTGGGGTTTTTTTTGCTTTATATTGCTGTAACATACTTCCCTGCTGAGCAGACCTGTTTCTGCTGCTCCTGTGTGTTTTTTTTCCCACAAGAATTCTCACTAGCTTGCAGGTATTAGAAAGTGGACATATCTAATCAGAAAGAGCATACAAATTAAAAGATAATAAAGTTGTTTAATTGGGGTTTTTTTGTTGTTGCTGTTTTTTTTTTTAAATGGCAGCTTAAAGTTGATGTTTGGAATAGATATGTATTATAAAATCACTCTGGAAGGTGGAGTTACTTTGCCCAAATGACAGCTTCTATAGTTAGCCGATTTACGATCTTTTAGAAAAGTGAAATTCCATCTCTGCCTACTCTTCATTTCCTTAACTCTACAAATAGTCTCTACATGGCAAGGACATCAGCAGAGCTGGGCAAACATAGTCAGTGCAAAAGAAATGAAGAAAAAACAAAAACAGCACAAAAAACTTTCAGAATTTTTTTTAATATTGTGGGGTTTTGCTTGCTTTTTTTCTTTTATAGCACCATGGTCTACATCCCTGCTTATCAGCTAGTCTTCTCCTCAAAAACACACAGTGAGCAGAAGGCAGAGAGAGCTGTAACCCTTGAGCTTCCCTGAAGAAGGGATGCTGAGAACTAGCGCTCCTCTCAATGTCTTACTGAGAGAGGAAAAACGAAGTGATGAAACCTTGCCCACCCTGACTTTGATCTCAGGCTTCTTAGGATGTCAGGAACTGTTGAAAGAGGGGATTTCTCCTTCCCCAAGCCACTGGGCAGCAGAGGAAAAGAAGAAAAAAAAAAAAGGGAGGAATCAACAACTCAGTCCCTGGGGAAGAAGGAGAGAGATGACCTTATCATGCTTGCCTGCGCAATGCCCTGGGAGTGTGTGCCATGGGGCTGATGAGATCAGTTGTGCCTGTGTATGTGTATGGCAAGGTCAGCAGAGACCATTAATCACTCCTGGAGGAGGGAGTGATATACTGCTTCCAGTTCATTATGGTAAACAAATTCTTAATCTTCTCTTTCCCAAACTATTCTGAAAGAGAAGACAACTGGGAGAAGCTTGGCCTTAGTCCTATCAATACAAATGCCTTTTCCCTGGGTTGGATAAAGCACCTTGCCTGTGCTGCGCAAGAGAACAGCGCAAGTAGCTGTGTGGGCTACTTGAGGGGGAGGACGCCTACAACCCAGACCCATCCTTCTCCCTCTGAACCTCAAAAGGGTTCAGATGACAGCTACTCTGTTTCAGAGCTCCATCGATATATATGTATCTACCAGCCATATATCTGAAATATATCAGGAAAAAAACCTGTATTTTTCTAAAAGAAAGTTAATTTGCTCACCTTTATGTTAATTTAAAGAGGTTCATTTAATAGCTAAGATCAGTTTCACTCAATCATTCCTAAAATTACTATGAATTGTTGGAAGAAAAATTAAATTCATGGTTGAATTGTTGACTGCTTGTCTTCATGCTCTGTATCTACTGTGTGTATTGACTCTTTAAGTGTGTATTTTGTTCTTTAAGGGCTGTTCCTTGTTCTTTAAGCTTTTGCATCTAGCACTATTGAAATTCGCTTTGTCTATGTGCTTGTGCGTCTTCACTACTTATGGAATAGAATTAGGAAACCAAATCTAATCTCAAATTATGCGACTTATGAACAGGCTGTGAATAAATGTGGCCAGGAAATTAGAGTGATTTTAGACATCGCATCTTAAATAGCCTTCTACAGGAGTGGGGATAATTTATTTACCAATTTTGAAGTGGAGCCTTAACAACTGTATGAACAAGATAGCATGGCATTATTGGCTGCAGCCGCACAGATCCCTTCCTATCTTTCATTCCTTAACCTAACTGCTGAATCAACCTCAGGTTTTGAGAATTAGAGGTGCTCAAATCATTACAAATACAGACATTAAAAGCTATGAATCTGAAAAAACACTTCAAAAAATAGATATCACATGAATAAAACTATAAAAATACCATGAAGCTTCAGTTTCACTATCTGTCTGAGTGTCCACATGAAATTTAATCTGGAAACACCAAAGTTATTAAACCCTTGGCTCTAAAATATATTTTCTGCTTAGTAAATTACAATGCAAAATGCATTGTGTTCAGTGGTAAAGTTTCTTAACTGCTAGTACTGAGGGTTCACTTAGGGTAAAGTCACTGAAATAACACACTTCAATTGTGCTTGATATCTCACTAATTAAAGAGGAAAGCGTGCTGTGAGAGACAACGGCTGCTGTCTCTCTTCTCAGACTATTTCTCTGCCACTGAGCTAATGGAGCAATTCTGTGTTTCAGTCCAGAAGCAGACATTCTTGTAATTGCCTGTAGTCTCATACTAAATGCTTCATCCAATAAATAATTTTTAGCTTTAACTCATTTCCTCCACTTCAATACACTGTGTGTTCAAAGATATAATTAAAAACTAGTGCTGTTTTCTAACATCAGTTTAGCCTAGCAAACAATCATTCGCCATCTGGAGTCTAGGCTATAAAAAAGATAATCTTAAAAGAAAAACATACTGGTATTTGATTTTCCCTGAAATATATAGCCTTAATTTTCATGTGTTTGCTATAAATCAGGAGCAATTCTGCTGTATACTCACCATAATTGTATATTAATATATGCTTGTATACTAAAGTGACTTGTATGAATCTTGCTGTGCAGAAGAGTGGAAAAATGAAAAGCAAGAAAGAAGAACCCAAGCCCTTGTCCCTGCTCTTTTGAACTGCTTTCTACAGAAGCATCTCTTCTAGCCAAATGATAATAGAAGGTAAAACTTTCTACAGCCTGGTATAATTGGGCAAGGGCAGCACAAAAAATACTTGGCTTGCTTCATCCGATGGAAAACAACATAGAGCAGAAAGAGCATTCTTGTAAACTATAAGTTTTATCATAGGTCTCATGATATCTGGCTTGATCCTAAAAAAAAGGCAAAAAATTCTCTGGTTTCTCAAGGCTTGTGAAAATCTTGCGTTTGTTTTGTTTTGTGTCTTCATTAGTCCATTCCTGATGTTGGTAGGAAAAAAACAACTGGTGAAATGAAAAGCATATTCTCAGAAGGCCAATAAAAGAATGCATGATTTTAAAATCTCTTTATTTTTCAGCCTAGATTGTGGTTTTAGGTCATGGTAGAGGAAGTGATGTATGACTTTTATATCCTTTGCTCTGGCCTTACTGAAATGTGCAACTTCAGAGTTAAAGCCCCTGGGGAGGTGATTAGGTGTTAGAGCTGGGCCAACCTCATAGCTTGCTGCTGCCAAGAGGCAAGAGGCCTTCCCTGTTTCCCATTCCCCTCATTCCTGCTGTGCAGCCCTGTCCCTGTCTTTGCACAGATTTTGGCACGTGGTTGGCCACACCATGAGCTGATTTAGCTTGCTAAACCAGGAGCATGGACTTCACTGTCTTTGCATTGGATTAGCTTTCTGACACATTAGCAAGCTGAACTGGCTCACCACGGGGCTTGAACATTTGGCTTGAACTAGGGAGTAAAGTGGTAAGAAAAGGAGCTTTCTGGTTTTGGTGGTAGAAAGCCATTAGATTCAGTTGCAATAGCTAACTTCACCTTGAGAAGCACAAGTCGTCCGACTTGAACAAAGTAGTATGATCAATAAACCCTTGATGCCTGCTGGTGATAAGGACATTGGTAATTTGGGACTCAGGGGGTTTTCTGGCTCCTTCTGAATTTTATCCTTTTTAAACGAGCCTTCTGATTTTTTTTCTGTTTGTTCACATACATCTCTCAGTGAACGTGCTTGTAGAGCTGCTGAGCAGTTTCTCTGTGATTTTTTGATGGTTTTCTTTTCTAGTGCCCTTTCTATATACAGCTTTAATGACCGTTGTATAGTTAGTAAAATTATTGCAAGAGAAACTTTCTGTAGGGTTATTAGTGTTTGTTCCCATTAGAAGATAGTTGTGCTGAAAAAAAAAAAAAAAAAGATTTATAGGTACTAGATAAGGAAGTCTAAGGAAATATCTTACAGTGCCAAGACATCTTTTAATTTTGAAACAAGACTATTCATGCAAAGTAAAAGAAAATTAGAAATAGATTTTACATGCTCCCTGGCAAAACCTCTGTCAGACATAGAAACTGTGTATCTCTTTTAGTTCAACACTTAATATTTTCTTTCCTGTCTGTAATTTTCTTAAGAGGAAAGAATCCTCTAAGTATGGGGGCTGCCTTGGAGATAGACTTTTCACTTCAAGAAATATTAAAAGCACACTTGTAAACATTTGAGTGACCTGGAAAATACTTTGATAGAAAGAGAGTATCACTGCTATTTGAGGGTTTATTTTCAGCTGCCTTGTCAAGTTGGGAATTGCAACCACTAAAGCAATAGCACAGTTTCAGATCTCATTTCAAAGACATTCAAATGAAGAAGTGCCAGTTGTGACACATGCCCTTTTATTATCCTAAAAGTGATTGATATCTTGCTGGAGGCAGCAGTACCTGTGAAATATTATGCACCTTTTTAAAAATTCCTGCTGTCTCATCTTTGAATAGTATGGTACTTACAGTGGAAAATGGCCAAAGAACAGATGACTTGTTTTTCTAATATCTCATTCCTAGATACGTGGATACTGTGGAGGTCTCTTCAGGATGTACTGCACATACAAACACATGTATACATATAAAAATATAGGTATATACATATGTATGTAAGGTTGCCTAAAAACAGCTCTGTAATGACACGTACATTATAAAGCTTAACTTGGAATAGATTTTTTTTTTTAAAAAGTCTGTAAAGAGATAAGAGAAAATCTGGACAATAGGTCCAAAAGGAATTTTCCCTTTAACATCCCTAATCGTACTACTGTGGGAAGCATGAGGGAATGGACCACTGGCAGCAATTAGGCTCGTATGTTCTTCCTAAATAGCATCTCCTATTGTCACTGTCAGAGGGAGAACATTGGATGTAAATGTGTCATTGATTTGACACAATAAGAAGTTTCTTATGATGGGAATTGAACCAAGACTGTAGTTAGCTGTATGGGATGGGAACTTAAAAATCAGACTGTGTCAATTACTTTGTAGGAGAGTGCACATTTTTATTTGACATCTCAGTTTCCCTGTCTTAAGTAAGATACTTTAAAAATGGTTATCTGTAAGAATGTACTTCCTGAACTGAAAGAGATCAAAAAACATTTGAAAAATTAATGTTCTTAATTCTTTTTCCATATAAAATTATGGAAGGAAGGGTCATGGGGAGGGACTCTTTGTCAGGGAGTATAGTGATAGGACAAGTGATAGCGGTTTTAAAGTGAGAGACGATAGATTTAGATTAGATATTAGGAAGAAATTCTTTACTCTGAGGGTAATGAGACACGGGAACAGGTTGCGCAGAGAAGCGGGTGGATGCTCCTTCCCTGGAAGTGTTCAAGGCCAGTTTGGATGGGGCTTTGAGTAGCCTTGTCTAGTGGGAGGTATCCCTGCCCATGGCAGGGGCGTTGGAACTAGATGGTCTTCAAGGACCATTCCAACATAAACCATTCTGTGATTCTGTGTTGTCCATGTTGAGATAGGGGCAAATTTGCAATACCTCCTTACCCACATGTGAAACTCAGATTTCAGACAAATATTTCAAAAATACCCTACAAATATTATTTCTGTTATTGTTCTTCCATAAAAGTGATGGACAATCACAATGTATTTAATCATGTTGCCCTGATGTTTGGCTTGAATCCATATATGACTACTGTAGTAGCCCTCCTTTTTTTAAGCCCTCTTCACTATCACAACAATCTTTCAAATATTCTAGAGATTAGCAAGAAAACTACAAAAATTATAAAGCTGGCAAACCACATTATTTCCTTCAAACATTTATTAGGAAAAAAGATTTTATTTGAATGGAAGAGATCCAGCTTCTAATAAGAAAATTAATGAACTCAAGAGCTCATTTAATTTTGATGAGTTGAAGCTGGGACTCCCTTTCCTGCTCTGTCCTCAGCTGAGGCGTATGAACCTATGTTTCTCACCTTGTAAGAGACCCATGTGAATGAGTATGCTTCCATTTTCCCCTGAAAAATACTTTGCAATATTGGAAACAGTTCCAGGGCTATTGAAATCACATTTTTTCCCCAAGTGTATGATCCTCAGTATTTTTTTATTTATTCCAGATAATATATCCATAAATATCTCTCTAAAATTAAGCCTTTCAATGAAGTTTCACTATTAATGTATACCCGAGTCTGAAAGCAAACCTAATAAACACAGGACTAGTTAATTTCTGAGTAATACGGTTGGTTTTTTGCCAGACAATTAATATAAGAAAAATGCTTGATGGACTGTACTGTTTAATGGCGTCAGCCTTTACCATCCCTGTGAAATTAAAGGCCATTTTATAGTCTGTACTTCTAACCCAGAACACACATGGTGGCCTAAACTTTCTTGAGCCAAGAAAATGTCTTCAAGATTATTTGATTTGATTTTAAGAGCAAAAGTGGATGCTTAATGTTTACCACATGATAATTTCTTAAACAATTACAACCAAAACTGATGGAAAGCTGGCTCCATCTGTGCTCCATTCTTTGTTGAAGCATGTTTTATTGAATGGGAAAGTGTTTGGAGATCTACCACTAGAAAATAAAAGTCTTAAAATATGGGGCTCTTGAAAGTAGAAAGATACAGTGGTTTGAAGCGCCACTGACTATACGTTTACACCAGTGAAAACATTCCTTGCTTTGATTTTGAGTCAATGCTGAATACCAAGGCAGAGGAAAAAAGGAGTGACATGGGAGGAAATCATGGTCACATGAAAATTATTTACATTAAGGTGATCTCAGCTAATTGCACTGTATTGTATGTAAAATGCTCTTTGACAGATACTTGTGAACTGAGCAAGCTCATGGCAAGAATATGGAGTTCACCGCTGACTTTTATAACTTTTCTTCAGATGAATTTGTTGTTGAAATTAGGCTCTTTTGTTATCTGTACTATTATTTTCAATACCGGCTTTGGTGACTCCAGACAATGCTGCTGTCAACGGTTAAGATGCACCTTCAGTTTTCAAACAGAATAATAGTTTAAGGTTTTAACTGAAAGTTATACATGCTTTTGTACAAATGGGTCTCTTCCGCTTCTTCATGTCATTATGAAGCTTCACCTCAAAGATCAAGATATCGTAGATAAGGTCTTTTCACAAATTTATTTTATTTAACATAGAATCATCTAGTGAATGAACAGTGGAGAGGGAGCTGAATGACTTCTATTGGGAAAAGAAGAACAAAAGATGTTTAATCCTGCTGTATGTGAATGCTCAGGAGTAAGGCTGAAGCAATCAATTTTACTTTAACAAACTGTCTTTGATAACTATTTTTAGTTCTACCCCACCGGCAAAGTAGACAGAAACACACTTAGAACAGAAATATTTCCTTCAGGTGTAAGGCAAATACCAGTCCTGTGAGAACCTGTTGAAAACTGGCTGGAAAGTTTATACATATTGTGCCTGTGCAATTACTTTTTTACTACATTTTGAAAGGATAGCTGAAAATGAAATGTCAACAAAAACTCATGTGGAATTTTCCATCCCTTTTTATCAGGTCTTCTATTCAAGTTTTCTTGATAGGTGCTCTCCAACACAGTCACTGCTATTCCAGAACAGCTGATAGGTGAGCAAGGGAGATCTGCTGTGTTGCAGGCAGAGTGACTGACATGGGCCTCACTGAACCTCACAGCATATGCACCAGAGGGATGCTATATGCATATATGGTGGGCATTTGAACTGCCAACTTCTAAAAAGCTGCTAGATCACTGCACAGAGCTACAGCCAGCAGCCAAACCAGTGCAATGGGCGGGTCTGAAAATGTAAACCTATGTGCAGATGTAGGCAGAGTCCCTCCATGTGGCAAACTCGTGAAGAATAGACCTATGAGAACAATGAGGCGTGGAGGGTGAGGAGTGCTGAGGGTAATGAGACAGATAAGGAGCTACAGAACGGAGGGAGGCAAAAAAAACTCCATTAGGTTGGGGGGAAATGCATTACAGCCCTAACTTGTTTAGAACTAGATTACTCCAAAGTATGAGTTATTTCCTTCTCTCCTTTTTTATAATGAATTCTTGCTTTACAATACCATACAGAGCAATGGTAACAAAGAGCTATTTATAAATACTACGTGTGCCTTATATGTAAAACCCCATTTCCAACCACTGCCACTATTAGAATTGAGGGATCAGACCGATGACTCCACAGTAATGATTTTCAAATGGTGGTCTAGTGTTACCTTCTGTCTGCCACTTAGCATGTAGATATAACAAGTAGATAAAAGTATACACTTGTCTTTGCCACAACATCAACCAAATTCTTAAGGAAGTTTCACCTTCTGTAGTATCCATGTGAAGTAAAAAAAATTCAACAAGAAACATAGAATCTGCAGAATCATGTTTTATGTCGTATACCACAATTTGAACATTTTCAAGGAGCTCACAGTATTCTGAAACTGCATTATATTCAGGACCAGGAAGCTGGTTTTATCAAATTTATGCAAATGGATAGTGTAACTTCACACTTTATAGACCTTCCTGTGAGATCAGTAACGTATTTCAGTATGGTACTCAGTCAAACTGCCTGCTCAGTTGCTAATAAAAATGAATAAATGTTTTTGCTTAACATAGCACTGCACTGCCCTGACCAAGAAATTAGGCTGATATGTAAGTTATATAGCAGGTTTCAACACTCTCTGCCTGCATCATCTAAGACAAGGGCGCGTATCTTTGCTAGTGGCTTGTTTAAGATATAAGAGTTGAAAATGCAATCTGTTGCCAAAATAAAGATGAAAACAATCCCTACTATCTTAGTGACTAGCTATGCGTTTTGCAGGAATGGAAGGGCGTTACAGTTTCTTTTCAGAGTGGTGAGAAGGCTCCAAAGGACTGTAGAAAATGATCAGTTTTGCTTATGCTCCTTACCCATAACTGTCTTGGAAACGTGGTAGAGGTAACAAAGTTTCTGAGCATTTGGTGCTACCTTTTGATACAATTGGAGCTTCTTCAACTAGCCAGACTGTTCCATGTCTATATAAAGGTCTTGTCTAAGCTTTTAAAAATAGAATGATTAGGCACTGTCCTGAGGGGCTGAAAAAAAATGTAGGCTGAACATGTCTCCACAATTTTTCCCAAAGCCTCTGGTTTGCATCCAGCTTTGGAAAGTATAGTCCTAGCTTTTCTACCATTTTTCTCTGGTACTAAGATTCCAGATTGCCTTTGCCCACATAAACTCCATTATAATTTTTCTCTGCTAACAGATCTCAAGTACTTCTAGCTTCTCCCAGTTAATTTTCAAAGGCTGAATTTGTCTTCACTTCAGATTTGCACCACTGTTGTTGAGGTTTGTTTGAGGCCGTCTTCTAACTATATGCATATTCATATGAATGTAGTATACATAAAGCATCAGAAGGTCCTTCAGGAATTTAGTATTATTTACAAGTTTGGGGTCAAAGCATGTTATCATAATCTTCCAAGATCAGATAATGAATGATTAATAAATGAATGAATAAATTTAATGCCTAAATATGCACGGGTAAATAGTCTGTGTAGGAAATTTCCTATGCAACAAGCAACGGCCATCATGGATACCAACATTTATCACTCTCTTGAGAGTATAGGTATACCCAGATAATGCTGGTACTCTGCCATCTTCTTTTGAGATTATGCCATTTAGAGTCATGCCTTCTGGGTTTTTTCACATAAAAAGGAAACATTTGAATCTCTAACAGGGAACTAGGAGTCTCCAGCCCTTAATAGGAAGCCACGCAGAAACTGTGATCAGTTGTTTGGAGAAACATGGCTGAAATGTTTCTCACGGCTCTTTCTCACAACAGATCTAGTGCTCTCTCTTGTGTTCTTGGTGGGGAGAGATGGGCAGGAAGGAGCTTTCTTCAGGATCTATGGTTTAAAAGGAGCATGTCTTTTCCTGGTTTTCTACCCAGTGTTTAGGGAACATTGACATCTGGATCTGTTTGCGGATTGTAGGCAGGCTATGTCAAAGCAGAAGCTGGTAAAATCTGCTTGACTGGGTATTCAAATCTGATGCCTACCACTACGCTTTAACAGGTGTCCAAAGGATCAGATTAACATTGCAAAACACAGGTAGTATTAGAAAGACACGTGCAGACCCATGAGACAGTCTTTTGGAGGCTGCCAATATCTGGAGACATGGGGGCTCTGGCTGGCAATCCAGGGCGTTGCAGGAGAGCCCCAGGATGGGGGAGGAGGGACTACTGCCTTTACTGTACTTCCCAGACTTGCAAGAGCTGTTTTTATACTATAGATTTTTAGGGTTTTTTATTATTATTATTTTTAACATTAATTTGATTGGCTTCAAAGAGTTTAGTTTGTCTACTTTCCAGGCAGTTAAACTTTCCCATGGCCTGGCCTTACATTCACTGCAATTGAAGTTGTTGTTTTGTTTTGCTTGAAGAAGCCACTGCTCTGTGAGTCTGCAGCAATAGCACAGAAATATTTGTCTGCCTTAGTTTTTTGAGAATTCACCCAGTGCCTGCTTGGATAGTGAATAGTTTATATGGCTATCCTAATGAAGACAGGATACTTGTGGGTTTTTCTGGAGAGGGGGAGGAGAAGATTAAAGAACTAGCAGAAGTCTTTTAGGGGTTAGTTCTCCAAGGATTAGTTAACTTTCCCTTTGACCTCCATAGTGCTTGGACAAATAAACTCTTTAGTTTTACAGTCTAGAAGCAGATTAGCATGTTCATTAGGCTCAAGTCAGGTCATTTAGGCCATCAAGTTCCATTTCAAAAAGCGCCGCTGCCATAACAAAGGTTTATGTATAGGACTGTATGTTTGGGACAGACTACTGTAAAGCCAGGGCAGCCTACCTGTTGAAAAGCAGGGATTCACATCCACTGTGTGTGTTGAAACAGCTGCTAATTCTGCATGGCTTTTCAAGGACAGAATAAGGAAGAGAAGCCAGGGGATTTAATCTCTGTCACAGCATGCTGCAGCCAAAGAGTAGTTGCAGGAGGGAGATAGATGATGGCATTGCAAAATTATTTATAGGGGGTGAGGATGTCTACACTGGGCAGCATTCATCATAATTTTTGAACTGGTTTAGTAGAATAATCCGTAACATTTCTGCAGGGATATATTGTAGTATTTAAAATTAGAGCTGTGGGAACTCAGTGGGGAAAAATCCGCCTGGCACGAAACTTGCATTTGTTTTGGTTTTGTTTTTTCTTTAGGAAATTGAAAAACTCTCTCAACTTTGTGAAGCTGAGCATAGCCACAGTAAAGCCCACAGAGAATTCAGATGCCAAATTAAAATATCAAAACTAGTGATTGCACAGCCAAAGAGTGGATCTTAATATTTTTTGTCATCATTGCAGAGGGGATCATATGCAGTAGAAGGGATATGGATATTACAGATCATGATCTTTCTTGCCAGTTCATTTTTTTTCTAGCACAAACCTGGAACTCCTTCCATGAATGTTACAGTTTTGTATGATATTGGCCAAGGCTAAGTGGAGAACGTGGAACAGGTTTTTCTTGCTGGTGAGTGAATTTTTCAAATCAATTGCCCACTTCCGCTGAGTTGTTGCTGTATTGAGCACTTTTCCATGACGAGCCTTAATTTGATTACATTGTTTAAACTATTCAATTCTATTAAATATTGAGTCTTTGCCAAATAAGGATGCCGGTGCTGCATGTAAAATAATTTGACAGTTTCTGTATCAGAACCTCAAGGACCTCTGAGTTTTCAAAGTTCATTCATGGATTTTGTAGCGATAGGACAAGGGGTAATGGTTTTAAACTAAAGGAGGGTAGATTAAGACTAGGCATAAAGAAAACATTTTTTGTGATGAGGGTCGTGGAACACTGGAACAAGTTGCCAAGAGAGGTGTTAGATGCCCCATCCCTGGAAACATTCAAGGTCAGGTTGGACGGGGCTCTGAGCAACCTGATCTAATTGAAGATGTCCCTGCTCATTGCAGGGGGGTTGGAAGTACGTAACCTTTAAAAGTCCATTCCAATCCACATGATTTTCCAAACAATAGAATCTAGCTGCAGAAGCCAATATATTTTATAAAGGTAGGCAGCAAATAAAGCTCATCCTGTATTTTGTTTGTTTGTTGGTTTTTTTTTTTTTAAATGGGAGAAGAGGAGAGAAGAGAAACAGAGGTTTTGTTCAAAGTCACAAAACTAATCAAGAATGGAAAGAATTACTAGCAGCATGTAAGTGTCCTGGATCCCACAGCCCAAGAAGGGAGAGTGCTGGTGTGGGTTAGATATTTCTCAGAAAGGGGCAAGAGGTTTGTGGTGTGTATACTTGCAGTAATTCCAGTTGCAGAACAAGCACAGGTATCCCCCTTGGCTGTGCATCACACAACCTGTATGAATTTACCTTCCTAAGTAACAGAGCAATCTGAAAAATTTGTTTCCTTGATACCTCTTTCCATTGGTTAAAGATTTAAAGGGATATTACAGAAAAACCCTGTAGGATCCCCAGAGCGCATGAGCAAAAATGTCGTATTTATACAGCTGTGATGGGGTGCGCCCTACTCAGACAGAGCCCTGGCTGTGATATCTTGACCATCTGTGACTGTCAAACTGGCCTTTGAAACTCCTAGTACTAGAAGTCAAACTGAAATGGTTGACAACACAGCAAGTAACCTGGTCAGTGAGACAGACATACAGTCATGCACATTTTCCCCTGTGGCTGTCCATACTGGCTTACAGAATTACGAGAATGCAGCCTTTTTGAAATCTCTGTCCTTGTGTTCAGGTCTCTGCATTGGCTCCAGTGAAACCAGATTTGTCCTTCAAGACAAAGATCTCCCACAGTGTAAAACAGGGTGAAAACTGAACTCTCTCAGTTGTAGTATAGTCTGATAGTTTCTAATCACCTCCTAACCAGGCATATCTAGGAAAATATTTTTAAACTGATATTCTTATATAAAAATACAAACCAATGAGAGCTGAGCACTGTGGTGAAATTTAATTTGGTTTTGTAAAGAAGTATTATAACAGCATCTTTAAAAAGTGATAAATACTTTTTGCATCTTCAGATGCCTTTAGATGAATCACAGTTCAGATTTTTATGACTTTGGAAAACACAAAATGTGAACCAAAACCTAGAGAAACCCTTTCAGTAAAACATTTCCATAACTATAATCTCAAACTTTTCTTGAAGAATTGATGTCATGTAAAAATATGGCGGGTCACCATAAGCAACTTGGGTGCTGTGTTCTTGTACACCATTCACAGTGCTAGAACAGAGCAGCATGTGCTCAGTGAATGCTGTTGCTTGCCCATTTTTGATTGTTGATAAATAGCTCAACTCCAAGAAGTTCTCAGAGATTCATCACTTAGAACAGATGAGCACTACATAAAAAACAGAAAATAGAAAGTGGAATTTTAGACACATTTATTTATAAAGTTATATGCTAACATGCTCTAAATCATCTTTGAAATAATGTTGGCAAATTTACTTTTGCTCAATATTCAATAAATTTTGTTTTCTCACACAGTTAAGTAGCATATTATGACATTCACAAGAGGCAAAGTAAGTTTGCCAAAGAGGAATCAGATACTCAACGGTAGCCTTTCTTGGGCCATGTTTCAGAAGGGCGTTTCTGCTGGAGGAATAGGTTCAGTGTTGTTTTGTCAGATCCGCACTAATGTAAAAAATCTGGCTCATGGAACCATGGTGCTTGCTTGCTTAATGCCTAGTATGGCTTCCTAGCAGTAGATTAAAAATAGCAGAACTTGGCTTTATATATGGAAATACAAATTGCTGCAATGGAGGGAAATCTTTTTGCGTTGGCGGTGTTATTTTGAATAGATTCTTTTATTAGTGTTTTTTTATCACAGCATGAACCTCAAAAAGGCGTTGGCCTTTTATTTTAAGGGGAGGAACTGAATTGTAAATGGTGATACCATCTAAAACTGCTGCAAGCTGTCTGCAAAGTGAAGGCCAAAACTACATATGCAGGGTTCTAAAGTTAGACGCATACATTCTCATCTCTGTTTTGATGTTTTCATAAGCGTACTCACATTCAAAGTACCGAGAGCCTCCTGAGCACACTAAGATAAATGGAAACTGCATTTCTGAATATCAACACTTGCATGCCAAAATGTGGTTGTTCTGTCCTGGCTATCTGCAGACAGAAAACTAAGGTAGATGGTCTCTTGGTAGGACTTGAAAGTAAGCTTATTTTGCTGACAGAAGGATTCAGTTGTGGTCATGTAATCTGTTGCCTGTGTCATATGAGTCCAGTAGGTAATGTTTCGAATCTTATTTTTTCTCACAGTACTGGGGCCTGGAACAAAATGGAATTTACAATGTGTTATTGGAGAATGAATTATATTCCTTTTCACCCTCAGAAAACTTCTTGCGTAGTAAAAACCTCTATAAAATTTTTCTAACCTCTAAAAATAACTGACTGCTACCTAATGCAAAAATTGTGACATGATTTAGTACAGATCTAGCCCCTTCATAATATGTTGACCTAATTAAAATATATCAGCATTTTCTAAGACAAAAGAGGCGAAATGTGGCTACATTAATCATTGAGAATGTTGTTCAAATCCATTTCTATCAAATAAGATGTTAAAGAATTACAGCAATAGCCCAGAATTTCATGTTAGCTGTTAAACTGTTCAGAATAAACACTCAAGTAGTGAAAAGAGAAATCAAACTCTTCTCCTACTCACAGTGTTTTAAATGCTTTAAAACAAGAATGTGTTTTGCTAAGGTTAGCAAGTCAGCAGTTCTGTTTCCATCCTACAGAAAGTTCTGGGGAAGGAATATGCAAATATCCTAATTTCTATATTCATAAAAGCTCCCAGGCATGGTAAGTGGCTCTTTTCTGCCATCAGTTTCCTGTTTTGTGGTCTACCACCGGCTAAATCACAGATACATTTTACCTCAACCCTCTGAACAAACATTCTCTCCACGCTTGCTGGGAAAAGGTGACAAAGAGACAGCATGAGACTGGTGTTGGTGGAGGTTGGAGGGTGGTGAAGAGGCACATTCATAGCCAGTAAGGGGAACGTAGAGTGTCTAACTGAAAGGACCAAGTTAAGAAGAGGGTTCCTTGGTTTCCTGAGTCTGTACCAGATCCAAATGGGCTCCATCAGGTGATTCAAGCAGATCTGACCACATCACTGTCCCAATTGCCTTCTAGACAGTTCTACCACTACCCATTGACTCAATATGAAGAAACTTGATGTCCACATCCCTTGTCTACCCCACTGAAGGTTTGTTCAACGAAAGCTGATTATTACTGGTTTTAGAATCTTCCAAGGATGTTTTTGATGTCCCTTTAGAGCACTTTGATAAAGATGCACAAGAGGTATTTTGGGGTGGCAAAGGAAACTCATATACTTCAAACTAGAGCCTCCAAAGAAAATATGAATGGACTGATTTGATACATGTCTCCTGGGCAATATTCTGCATGGCTGATCTGTAGAATCCATCACACTTAACAGAGTTGCAACAAATAACAAAAAAAGACAAAGTATTTCTATTTGTACATCTTTTTACAATCTCCTTGTCCTCTGTCATCTCACTACTGTCATACAAATGTTAGCTTTTTAAACAAAATATTATAAAATGTAAGACTTTATACTAGCTATGCCCATGCTGAGAAAATAGGCATTAAAAGTAACCTTTGACTTTTTGAAAACAGTTCTTTCGTTATATCTGAACAGCATAATAAATTACTGTTTATCAGGGAATAGCATTTTGGCTGGGAAACAATGACCTTGCAGACCATTCTACATAAATTAAGGCCTGAGAGTAGTTTTCAAACCTAGTCTTCTGCTGTGCCCAGTTTATGCATCTGATCAGGAGATAACAATGCATGTGTTCCAGGCAAGCACAAGAGAATAGTGGAAAATCTCTGCTTGGTTCACGGCAGTAATAACAGATTTTACTACTAAGTAGAATAGGACATTTAGAGATTGAGTGGGTTGTTGCTGAGACATATGTGAGTCGGAACAGAAACTCTAAGAAAAGCAGAAGTAGGAGAGGTGTAAGAAAAGAAAATGAGCTGTGGAAAAGCATAAGACATTCTTTAATGTATGTAACAGATGATAGCACTTTTCTGTGTGTATTGTATGGTACACAATACTTTAACGAGGTTGCTGGGCACCACACTGGAAGATGTCTAAGCTAGGAGGCTCTCTTCTCATCCGCTATAGCATATTCATATTGTCTGCGTGGGTAGGAGGGCCTGTTATAGCCCAGAGCATAAGAGATGTTACCGACAGGGAACCTACACTGTGAGTTGATTTATGAAGGTGAGCTCATTCTACAGATATGCAGGATAGAAACAAATTACACTCTAAGAGGATCACCTCCTGCTCTCGTGTCCTGAAAGATTTCTGCATTAAGGTGTGCTTTAGTAAAGTGAAAAATTATAGCAATAAAACTCATTAGAAATGTTCCTACATGTCATGGAAATATTGAAGAGAAGCATAGGCATTCTGCAGATATCTCCATATTGTTCCTAGAATAGGACCCAAGATGTTACTAGATAAACAGTAAATATATATTCTTCATATCACTTTTCAAGGGTGTTTCTGCAATTATGATCAGAAAACATGCATGCTGATAACTTTGGAAAGCATTCTGATTTGAGGTGTAATTCTCCATACTTAGTCTTTCCATCTCATGAACTCATATCTGGTTACATTTGAGCTGTGCGGTCAACGTTGACATTATGATGCAGAACATGGAAAATGGTATCTACTGGTCTGGGAGAATGTAGAAGAGTATTGTTCCTTATTTCCCATCACCAACCAGGAAAAGCAAAGCAAAGGTGCATGGGTGGTGTCAGGAGTGGATCACCAATGGTTTCAAATGCCGTAGAGAAATCTTCTAGCATGAAATGAGCAACAAGAATGCATTTTGTGGTTAGCTCTTCCAAGTTCAAACTCATGAAAAGGAAGTTATAGATAAGTACCTCACAGGGTCCATGATGTCATCCAATTCATATGGATTTGTGGTCTGAGAGTTTTTGTTGTTGTTACTGTTGTTTTTGTAATGCTCTATCACTTCTGGCATGCCTTTGGAGTGCACAGCTAGTTCTGAACCCAGCAGGAACAGGAAATGTATAATTTTTGGATACAGTAGTTTAGACACAGTTTGCTTAGTGCTCAAATTCCTCTGTATGGTATATGTGTTCCATCTTGCAGTGTAGGATGTTATTGTATATCATCTATCAAGACAGCACCAATTAATTACTTTTTTTTTAGTTTTTAAATTACTGTTATAAACTTAGAATTTGCTGGATGACAGAACTTTTTTTTCTTTTTCATTTGTAGAAGTGGTTGTCCCCTAAGGGACAATTTAGAGAAGTTATCTGGAAGAAAACATGAGTGTGTCAGCATGCTTATCCAAGAGTTCTCCTCTTGGCAGTTACTATGATCAAAGAAAAATTGGAGGACAAGTTACCAAATGCCAGATCTTGTATAAAGCTGAATCTTGCAGACAATTTCTTGTCTTTGGTTGAAATGATTATTCTGAAAGGGAATCTTGAAGCTCATTTTTGCAATGAAATCAAAGAGATACCTGACTAGAAAAAAAAGTTCAGATTCTGTTTTCATTAAGTAAACAAAATAGTCACTGAGAAAAACATGCAAATGTGCTGTTTGCTAACAAATCAGTGGAAGTTTTGCTCTGTTAAGGATCTATTTGTTCATTTAGAATAAAAAGGCAACTATGTCATCTATTATGTAGCCATTATAGTCACTGCGTAGCTCATCTTATCACACTACTGTCTTTGCTCCTTTGTTAAAATCAATTTATGAATGGAAAGAAGCTGGGTGAGCTGAGCCTGAGAAAATTGCATTACATTGGTGGATTGGGCAGGGAAAACATAGAGAAGAATGATGATCTCGAAGGTCCTTTCCAACCATGAAGATTCTGTGATTCCATGATTCTATGATTCTACAAGAAAGCTGGTGAGCGACTTTTTAGGATGTTGGGTAATGGCAGGACTAGAGGGAATGGATTAAAACTAGAGATGGGATGATTCAGACTGGACGTTAGGAAGAAGTTCTTCACCATGAGGGTGGTGAGACACTGGAACAGGTTGCCCAGAGAGGTGGTGGAAGCCCCGTCCCTGGAAGTTTTTAAGGCCAGGCTGGACGGGGCTCTGAGCAACCTGATCTAGTGGGAGGTGTCCCTGCCCAGGCAGGGGAGTTGGAACTAGATGATCTTTAAGGTCCCTTCCAACCCTAACAATTCTATGATTCTAAGAATTCACAGTCACATAGCAGTATCCTTTGGCAGAAGTGCTTTTCCCTGCTTGGTCTGTACAACCCAGAGTTCCCAAATTCTCTGGGGCTATTGCAGGACACAAAGCCCTTGTATAACTCTGTCAATGAGCAAAGTGATGTGGTATCTTCCCCTGGTTAGACAATTACCCATTCTGGCTTTCAGTGGCCCCTCCTCATTTATTCTTGCTTCCATCACATCTTGGCTACATTGCAGCAGCTGTGATGCAGCAGTAAGAACTTACAGCTTCCCGTAGGAAGCTCCAACTAATCAAGAAAATACCCCCTCAAAAACAGGGGTATAGATCACAGGTTCTGTTTTTTTCTAGTTGTGTTTATTAGGAAAATACCTACCTGCTTCTTCTCAAGCAAAGGCATGTTTCATGAAGTTTATCAGCATCTTCTTCCCTAACAAAATGATTGTGCTAATGGTAAACATACAGCAAATTATTACTGGAAAATAATAATTTCCAGCATTTAATTACCCTCAATGAAGATCTTTTTTTTCAAATACTTCTAACAGGAATTTCACAGGCTGCAACTTATGTCTATTTCCCGTCCTTTCACCATGCACATCTGAAAAGAGTCTGACTCCATCTCCTCTATAATGACCAACTAGGTAGCTGAAGGTAGAAATTAGATTAGCTCAGTTGAACAAACCCAGCCTTGTCTCTCAGCCTTTTCTTCTATATCAAATGAGGCAGTAGAGGAGGCATTGGAAAGGTGCCTGTACAGGTGATAAGGGGGAAGGGTCCTTAGGCACATGACATAACATGCTGAAATACCTACCTAGGTGCAGCCAGACATTAATATAAATAATAATTCATGGTGGTAGTAGTTTATGAAACTCCAACTCATCCTTGCCATTCACAGACAAGTGATCACTGAGTTTGCCTATGCAAGTAAGGTTTTTTCTGAAAAAGCAGTTAAAGAGGGTAAATATGAGCAAATAATATTGATAGAATTGGCAGGTGAGTGATTCACCTACATATAAATTACCTACGTATAAATTACCTACAACAGCAAAACTGCATCCGAGTGCTTTATAAAATCCCTCTCTATGACAAAATAAAAAGTAGATGAGACTCTCCAGAAGCACAGGCTCCATTCAAGCAGCTGGTACTGTGGACTCTGGTGATTTCCAGTGCAGTTCCTAGGGTGTTGACCATGATGGCAATCAAAAGGCATGATGGAGACTGGGAATAGGAAAAACCTCGGAGAAGAGACTCATATGGTGAGATGCTTTCTGTAGGAATTGAATTCATGGGTCGCTGGTGTCCAAACAATGAATAAATAAGTTCCTTGCCCTACGTTATAGGGAAGCCCTCCTGTGTTGTACTTACTTGCATGGATTTTGCATGTTGGAATGGATTTATCCCTCAGACACTGAGTCGCTGTAATAGATGTTCTTTTGGTCCTGCACAATAAGGACTACCAAAACAAAGAAAAGCTATCAGAAAACAGTAGTACTGCTGACAATTTACTTTATGCCCCATAAGTGATAGGCAAATCAAAAAATGAAAAATGTCAACACCTAGAATTTTGCCCAATATATTCAAAAGTGTTTTTTCAATGATTAAGAGATTTTAAGATTTATGTCAAAGTAAGACATAATTCTTAACAGAGAAATGCTCAATCTGACAACCTGCTTTTAACATTTTATTTTGCATCATTTTGAGTGGTGAGACTTCTCTCGTGTCAGATATGTTTTGAGAAATAGCAGGCACTAAATACGAGCTTGGAATTAAAAGTGATATGTTAAATTGAGATAGGCATCATAATGTTTCTTTGATTCTCTTTTGGAATGCTAAAGTTCCAAAAGATCTAAATGTGAATTTTTACTGATCAAAATGAACTTTAAAAAACTGTTTTCAAGGAACACTTCTCCCACCCATCATCCACCAAACCCAAACAAGTTCTTTACATTTGAGCTAATATGTTGTGTCAGGCTATGGTCCAATGTAAATTCTGTCAAGTTATAAGCCTTTGGTGGGCTTAATAACAAACACTGACAGAGCCAGGCATCATTATATTTAATTCTCAGGCATTATATAACATCAAAAGGAATATCTGGGTTCTTCAACAGAGGCTTTGTTTAAAAAGTATATATTATATATGTATTTAAAGGAATCTTTTATCACTCCTCAAGAACATTACTTTGGCTTTGGAGGAATATTTGGCAGGACATTTTATTGGTTTAAATGCATATATGACTGACATAAATTACTATAATAAATGTTCCATCATTTCCCCTCTGGTTATAGGGGAAAGAACCAATAGCTTTCTCACTCTGTGGCATTATATAAAAAATCTGGATAATCACAAATGGATGTTGGAACAACAGTTTGCAGTATTGGTGCAAGGGCTTGCAGCACTGTGCTGCCTTGCACATTGGATTCCCTGCAATGGTGTTAGGGCAAGGTTTGGTACATCAGGGCTACGAGAAAGACCCCTCTCATTTATTCTTCTCCACAATTACTGATATGCAACAGCCTTATTAGGTATTAATGGCAGTGCTGAAGAGATTGCCCTGAGAGCCACTGAGCTCTCTAAACTTGTTTCAGATATGTGCCTACAGTCAAGCTGAGGAGTAGGCTCATTGACTTAGCTTAACTATCCTGATGAGCAGGACAGAGCACCCAGAGAGCTCAGGCAACTTGCACGAATTAGATGCTCAATAAAATGGTTATGGAAAAAGACAGGAGCAACCAGGAAGAAAACTCAAGAGGTGACAGGAAATCAGCTGAGATCTGGCTGATGTAGAGTTGGGATGAAGGTAGTTCTGATCTGAGAAGGAACAAGTGTTGGGGAAGTGACTGAGAAACTATTGGTACAACCACGCAATGTGAATTGTGAAAGTAAATGTGGAGCTGCTGATGTCTGAATACATGGTACTGTATGTGTGACAAAATATAAATCATCACACTGATGTGAAAGGAAGCAGATTGACAGCCACTCTTCTGACAGATTAAGGAATGCTGACAACTCACTTTTAATCTGCATTTCATTAGGATAGCCGATGTTGAAAAGGAAAGTGTATTTATAGTTTTATTTCCATAGAATAAATTTCCTGAAAATTTTAATGAGAACAAAACTTAACTAGCTTCCCTGGTATTTAGGACATGTTTGATTTCTGGGGCATTGGCTCAGGTGTTTCATGGGGTAAGAACTTACATGCCAGACTGAATGTGTACGATAGGAATAGTAAACACACAAATAGTAACACCAGGTATAGTCTCATGCAACTACACAGTCAGCCTGTTCAGGCAGTTCAAGTGGCTGAAAAGTAGCCCAACAACAATAAAAAAGGAATCAAATCAACACCTTAACTTGGTTTATGTTGCAACTGCATGAATGCTGTTGCTGACTTGCAGGGAGGGTGCGGCCACGCGGCAGCCCAGGCTTAGCTTGGCTTACTCTGTTCTGTAATGGCAATAGCTTTGGTGACAAACATGTGGTTGAAATAACAGATAGTCATGGCATCACGATCATCTGCAGAGATAAAAAGTTGAATTTCAGAAATGTAGAAATGTATTTGGATGTACATTGAATTAATAATGCACAGTGAGAAAAAATGTATATGATGCCTTATAACTGATACTAGACATTCAAGAGGAAATATAAAGACTTTCTAATGAGATGCTTTCTTATGAAAGCACAGTGCTTGAGGTGGTTGGAAACTAGAATTTCCGTTCTGTGGATAATTCAGACAGTACAAAAATATTTGTTCCAATTTAAATTGGAACAGGAAGTAAAGCTCCAGTTAAGCAAAATCTTTCAAACATTAAAATTTATGATTCATGGAACATTTGATGTTGAGAATATCACATGATGATTATGAAGCTGAACAATGAAGTTTCAGGAGGGTAAAAGCTGTTTATGTTCATTGTTCAGATGAATTAAATTATGCGCTGTGGGTTTTTTGCAATATTATGGCAATACAAATATTAATCAATAGTCAACTTTAAATACTTGTATTGTCAGACAGATATATGTTCCTTTATCCTTTAATTTATCCTTTAATTTATTATTCCTTTAATAATGCAGCATTATTATGATACGATTAGAATGAAAATGTCAATCAGCATGTTCCAGTGAAATGTTTCATTTGCAATGAAACTGCACTTTCCTATGGGGGGAAACTGTTTCACTGAGTTTCTGATCATCTGTACACAGCAGAAAGCAGCTGGAGCATTCACTAGCATGTGTGCTCTGCTGCAGATACTGCCAAAGGAGCGACGCTCCAAAGCAGGGCATTTAACGGTCTTTTTGTAGCTGTTCTACTGTTACCTTTTAGAACTCGTGTTAGGTTGAAACTGTACTGATTATACTGCTTGGTCAAGGCTGTGGATTTCTGCAGGAAAGTTAAGAAAATGCTAACTTAGTGGTCTGTCTTTCAAAACTCAAAAAATTATCTTATTTTAAAACTGGGAATACATAAATGGCAATTCACAAATGTAGCAGATCACAAACCAGTTATATACACATTGCAGTTAAATACACGTTGAAGGGAAGAAAACAGTGGACAAAAGACTTGGAGTGACTGTTAGAATAGCCAGTCTCCTGAAGTCACAGAGAAGTGTGCCTTTTAGCCCAACAAAAACTTTTTATTTTTTATTTTTTATCTCAAAGCAAGTGAGAACAGGGAGCCATTTGATTCCCGTTTGGGCTTTGCTCTTGAAAATATATATGTGAACAAGGTGGACACTCCCAAGGAGATCACCCTCACATCACTCACATCATTTAAGTTATGAAAAAACCTGAAATATGAGGAAAAAATGGAAGGAAGTGGGATTGTTTAATGTAGGGAAGAGAAGGCTGAGACAAAATATATGAGGTGTTCAGAAATATGTAGAAGACTGGGGTTGCAGGGGGGGAGGCAGAGCGGGGAGAGAAGAGATATAGTGTTCCGAGTAGCCTTGGGGACCTGATTGGATGTGATAGGCCTAAACTGTGGCAAAGGAGATTCATATTACACTCTGGGAAAAGCTTTTGGAGAACAGAGCAAAGCAGTGGAATGTTTTTGGATTTTTTTGTGGGGAAATTGCAGAGATTCCGCGATTGAAGATTTGTAAGAACAGGTAGGGCAGACATCTGGCCAGATGCTGTGGACCAGGCAGCCCCTGAGAACCCTTCCATTCCTTGTCTCTAAACTGTAATTCTGTGATTCCAGACTATAGGGATGGCTTCTCATAACGTTGCATATGACCAATGTACTGAGGCCTTTTTCTTCCTCTGTCCTCGTTCCAGCTCTTCAGCCAAAAAGTCATAGAAAAGCCATAGAAAAGTCATAGAAAACAAGACAAGACACAGTCAGAGATGGGTTTTGATGTAGAGATCAGTTTTAAAGGGCATATGAATGAAAAATAATGAAGATATGAGAGACCAGAGTAAATCAAAGTTCAAGCTTGCTTGATGTGAGACTGGGAAAACATAATCATAGAATCATACCTTCATAGAATCATAGTATGGTTTAGGCTGGAAGGGACCTTAAAGATCATCTAGTTCCAACCCCGCTGCCATGGGCAGGGACACCTCCCACTAGACCAGGTTGCTCAAAGCCCCATCCAAACTGGCCTTGAACACTTCCAGGGATGGGTCATCCATGACTTTTCCGGACAGCTTCTTCCAGTGTTCCATCACCCTCACAGTGAAAAATTTCTTTCTGATATCTAATCTAAATCTTCTATGTTGCAGCAGCAGCAGCTATAGCAGGAACATCAGGACTGATAGTTGAGCATGGTTGCAGTCAATTTACTGCAGCTTTCATGAGCTGCTGTTGCTGTTTATGCTTTGATTTGGGCTCTGAACCAAACCAGAGGGCAGATTGCCACCCCTCCTCCTTGGGCTTAATCACTGTGTCTTGACAGCTTGTGTCCAATAACTCATGGTGTATGGAAAGAAGGTGTGGGGCTGGCCTTACGCTCTGTTTTTGATGTGCGCTGCTTTAGAATCCCATTACACACAAGGTGCTGGAGACAGAATTTTCATTAGTTGTAGGGTATTTTTGATGATTTTGGGGGACAGCAAGATTTCTGTTTAGGAGCTTCATCACCTGTTAAATCCCTAATATGATTTGTAAAATGTTGTTACTGTTATCTTGACTACTTCACTGTGAGCTGGGTGGTATCTTTGGCTTTAGGAGGCTGGTATTTTAGGCAAGTCAAGCTTTTTTTTTACTTCAGTTTCACATTGTTTTCTCTACTAAATACTGTCCCTGTAAATTAGAATAAAATAATCTTTATAAAGCAATTTACTATGTGTAGAAATGTTACTTACAAGATATTTTTTTTTTCCGTTTTATTAGTTGGAATATATTCCCTTTAGCAAGAACACAACATTTTATGGGGAGAGGATGAGAGAAGGAATGCTTTATTTTCACTTCATAACGATCATACAAGATGAAAATTTCCACTTAGTACTTGGTAATTAGATACACAGACTCTTTAAAAACTATTAGAAACACTATGGGAAAGTAAAGATGCTCAAGAGTGAAAATGAACCTCTCTAAAGGAAGTCACGTGGTGAGGAAGGCCAGATTTGATTATTAATCAGAAAAATTATGTTAAAATATCCAGATTCCAATAAAAGGAGATGGATAGCTACTGAAGAAAATTCCTGGAGTCAGTCATCTGTATTCCCGGAAGGTTCACTATTGGTCCAGAAATTGCGGTGGAAGTGCTTATCTCTTTCAAGATTAAGAGCTAAAAAGGCGCACGTTTGTTACTTTAAAGCACCTGATCCTTATGCCAATATTTTGGAAATTACTGAAAGAATTAATTCTGGAGGAAATTATGTCAGAAGCAATGATCTGGTGGCACATGGGAAGGAAAGTTTTAGGGGTGCCAAATAGATATACAGGGACATATTTTCTAGGCTGGTAAACGTTTGCTTACCCCTCTCAATGTAATCAATTAAATCTTGATCAGCATTCATAGCCTCCAAAGCAAAAATGCCTACAAGGTGGAATTTATGCTTTCAAAGTAGAACATTTGTTTTAGGTGTTTGTGCAGCCATGTAGGTACCACTGCAACCAAGGGCTTTACGGAATACTACATCGGAGCGCGGCTCGGTGAAAGGCTGTTGTGCTGCAGGGAGACCAGGGCGGGCCTGGATCATCATCTATTCGTTTCAATATTCAGTGCAGCTGAGCCAAGTCAGTTTCTTTGCGTTCCAGCCTTTTCATTGTTTTTAAATGTCCTGATTGTACAAGCCAGCCTGAAGAAGAGAATCTTATTAAATCATTAGAATAACATTTAGAAGCTTAGCCACAGTTCGGTCTCATCATAGTGGTTTAAATAAACATCATTTTCCTGTTTCTTGCACTCCAGCAGTTGGGAGCAGGTGCTGGTTCTCTGCAGGGACTCGTAACCTCATTCCTTGTTGTGTTCTTTATTTCTATTGGAACAAGTATATGCTTTAATCCTGAAATAATTCATACAAAGCTGGAGGCTGTTCTTTGAATGTACAGGGTCTGAAGATTGTCTGTGTTTTTCGTGATACTAATTATTTTCTCAGTTTGTCTTGGCACTTCGCTGTGGTAATGAGTGTTTACCCTGAATTCCCTGCTGGCTATGCTGTGGAAGGAATAGGCACACAGACAAGATAGCAGTAGCAAAGGAAACACATCAAATTAGCTACATTCCGTCAGTAAATTAATTTCATTAGCATATTAAAATTACTGTGACTCAAATAGAAATTGGCCTGATGAATTTGGATCTGATTTTTAAACCCCCAATATTTATTGTTTGATGGATGGGATATTTTTGTTCATGTCCCATACTACATGGTTGTATCACGTGCATGAAACCTGGACCACGTTTTGGTGCCAGATAGCCATACTCAGCCCAATTTTATCAGTCATTTCCCCGATTCTGATCTTTTCACTCACCTTTTTGCTTTGCTTATGTGAAGACAGAATACATGAATTATTCAGTCATGACAGATCATCTTTTCTCAGTCCATTATCTTGATGAAATAAGCATAAATAGGAAAAAGAACACACATTAATATTCTTGAGAAGTCATAAGTTTTCTGTAGAAAAGTCATTATATAAAACATTTTTGCTTGCATCGGAGCCTTCCCTTTTTAAAATAAAATTTATTACAGCTATTGATACTGTTTTATGTTTAAATAAGGAGACTAACATTCATCTTTAAAATATGATGGTTTGTTCTTTCAAAGTAGGAAGTATCAGGCTCATCACAGATATATTTTCCTGTATGCGATCAGTGTACTTCTCTAAATTACCTCCATTTATGTAGAACATCACTAATTTATAACTGCAGTTTACAGATTGGATTATTACATTGAAATGAAAAGTGTCAAAGCAGGGCTTGTAAGATATTCTACTTTGTGGCAATGTTGTACAGACAGTAATACCTAATATGATTTAAAACCTCAGTCAGCAGACATGCTTTTTAGATCCTAGACTGAATTTATTTTATGCATAACAAAGCCCTATTCCTTGCTCTGCTTGTAGAGCACTGTTACAAAAATGCACTTACTTCAAAGGCGAAGAGAGAAAACTTTATATTTACTACGCTACCACCTGTTCAGCTGAGAATCATTTGCACTAGACACTTATTACAATGGCAGAGAGACGAAGTGGCAAAGCAAGAACCAGAATCTGTAGTAAAATCCCAGCTCTATCAAAGCCAAATGAAACTTTACTGAATTTTATCCCTTTTTCCTTGTTTTGTCTTGAGTGGCAAGACATTTTCATTGATAATGTAAATGTGCCAAGCTAGAAAATTACCAGACTCATCCTCCAAAAACTCCGTCCAAGACAAATTTTGACAGGAGAGAAGCTCAAGCACTCTAAACCTGAAGTGACTGTTGTCTTGAACGCACTGAGCTACAGTCCTCTGTTGACTGACCACTTCAGGATGATTTATTTACAGTGTGAGTTTGCCTTGGGTACATTTGCATCTACTGACAAAAGCAGAGCATGGAATTGCTTAAAGCCCCGGATGGAGCCAAACAGAGATTTGGAAACTGAACACCTAGCATCACCTCCTGAACTGAGCACAGGCTCCTTAGGTCTTCCCAAACATAGAAGGAAAAATGGAGGCAGACAAATACAGAGGCTGATTTCAGGCCACATCATAAATTTTACTTAGAAGCACCTGCACTGTTTTGACTTTCTGCTTCTCTCTTGAACAGAGCACCACTTGATTTTGGTAGTAGAGGTGCTGGTGAAGCCACATTTCCTCCACCACAACCCTTATATTAAATATGGTTCAATAATAAAAAATAAATCATTGAGAAATTCGGTACAGCTGTGAGAATATATGCTTTTAAAGCACTGCATGTATTTTCAAATTGGAGAATGATTCAGATGGAAAAACACGTTCTATAAAGATGACTGCTATATGAATACACAGAGATCTGAAAGCTGTTGGAAGAAAAATAATCAAGAAAATTTGGTTTCTCTGTTAAATTACACACAGTAATGGCATCAAATAAAATTATACTCTTCGTAATATTTCTTCATAAACTGAAGTTTTCTAATGATTATAGTCACTGAAATACTCAAACTAGGAGCTGCAGCTAGACCACTGTGCAATTTTAAATTGTAGTATGATGCCTCACTTGTTAGATTGTTCATCTAAGTCCTTAATTTTGAATGCATTTGAAGGTGTACGTCTGTGTAAAATTAACTGATAAATAAACACTGAAGAAATGAAGGTAAAGTGGTTTAAATCAACCTCTGGGCAAAGGTCCGTAAGTTAGCTTAAGACTGAAGGAACAACAGTGGTGCAGTTTTGTCTCCCCCAATCTAAAGTTAGCGATTTTTCACCTGAATTTATGAATCTACTCACGGAGCAGCTGTGACTGTCCATTGCAGGCCAGTTTGTTAACAGCATGATGCCATCTGACCTCAGAAAGACCTGAGAAAGGTCTCCTGAGTTTCAAGTAAAAACAGACAAAGACCAGGTTTCTAAAATCGTGTCATTGAATATGAGATACTGAATGCCTTCTCTGTAGTACACTGGACTGCATTTTTCCTGTTTTCCCATTTCTCTGTTGACTAAAATATTCCACAACAGTGCTCCATTCAAGTTGGGCAGCCACCTCCAGAACTGGATTCTGCTACTGAATAGAGTTTTCATGGCCTGCCTTCTGCTGTCGAGCATGTCTGAAAATTAACTAGGGGGTACTGGGGGGAAAACAAACAAACCAACCAACCTATTTTCAGAAACTGCTTATATTATGATGTTTGTGGGATGATTAATCAACATTTGCATGCTAACTGCACCCAACTGTGCAGCAGGTAGTCGTATTAGAAACCTTAAAATAACCTTTAGGCATTGCAATTTCAATTACTTACTCTCTTCAGTACAATGGAAACACAGCCAGAAAAACTCATCCTCAGCCAGGATAACACTAAATTCAGAGAAGTGTTGAGGATATTTTCAAACATTTTTCAAAATGATGTGGTCTGGAGAACTTTAGATTGTAAAACTGTGACTGGCTGTCTCTGGTTTGAAATGCACTGTATAATAAATGCTGTTATGTGTTTGGTGCAAGAAATGCCTGATTATCTTGCCTTTTTATTTTCTTTTGCTGAACTATGCAGCTGAGCTTGGGCAGAACTGTGACCGTCTGGCAAAATAGCATGGCAAAATACCAACAATCACTTATATGCTGATATTGAAGTGGATATGCTTTTCAGGAGATATGGAAATAATGTTCATACTGATGTAATAGCATTGGCAGTTGGGGTTATGAAGGGAAAAAAAGCAGATAAAACTGAATCAGTCAAAATTGCTTTAGCAGGGATGTAGAAGAATTTCTGCTGGAATAAATGTTTCTGGACTCAGAGAGATGGCTCAAAATACTCCTCATATTCGTGGAAGGAAGACAGTGATTGGAAATGTCCCTTAGGGAGGTCAAAACTGTAACCCTGGTATGTGTATTCATTGGAACAACCTGCTCACTTATACTTGGTTTAGGTAAGTAAAGAAAATCTTGTCTTGTCATAGGAATCTTGGTTTGAGTGAATACAAACTAATTTAGTTTAAACTAAATAGAGGATAAAAATAGGATGTTAGCTATGGGTTTGTCACCCGTTCAGACAGATTGAAGTTTCAACTTCTCATGCCGTGATGCAATTGAACATGAGCCAGTTTCCATCCAGAAGCAGCATCACAAGGTTAGTGTGGCACAGCACTGGAGGCAGTAAGATCTACTGAGGACCTGGATTGCATTGGGCACATGGGAAAGTAAGTTAAATAAACACTCTGAACCTTATCTGTGCACATGGCAATGCCAGAGTTGTCCACAATGGACTCTGCTAATTGCAGCCCAGACATTGATGAGGCTTTGTCTCTGCAGTCTCTGCTTTCCTCCTTTGCTTTCTATTTCTTACCTTTTCCTTCACTTATCTCTTCCCCTACCCACTACATTTTTATCTATCTTATATCTGCTTCTTTTTTCCTCTCACAGATCCAATATGCAGAATGTTAACGCAATACTATTTGAGTTTGCAGTAAGGTTTCACCTCAGACTTGATTCTAAATAGAATCGAGAGAAGGCCAAATCTGTGTAATAATCCAAAATGAAAAAAATCACAAGGGAAGGCTCCAAGCTCTGTCACTCTCCACTTTTGAAATCCTTCCTGACATTGTGGTCACTGAAGCAGACATTGACCTCAGTGATGAGCATCTTCAGCATTTCTGTCCTGTCTATCAGTACTTAAGTGCTTTGCTGGTTCCATCTGGTTCAGAAGGAAGAATACTCAAACCAAATTGGCTATGCCACATATTTTTAATATTCTTTCAGCAAGTTACCTTTAACTTATTGACATCTGAATGCTAGCTGCAATCTCTCCTATTGATAAACTGATCCCTGTTCCCATTATCTGTACTGTATGTATTCAAATATAGTGCTTAAAAATAATTTTACTTAGTTTTGCATAGCCCTAGGAGTGGAATGACACTGTATTTATAACAAGACAGCAACTCAGTCACAACCTCACTTACATGTGGGAAGATCAGAATACACCACAAGCTATGTTAGAGTAGGAGTAAAGGAAGGACTCCAGCTCTGTAATTTGTATGGATACATCCCCAGTGCTTTCCCAATAGTTTGATAAAGGATGGGGTAATACAAGATGAGTTTTCATACAGGAGAACAGTGGTGAACACAGAAGAGGTTGCTGTTGGCTTCATTGTTATGTATCCCAAATCAAGATGTTTTAAGAGACATTTACATCTGGTCTTGAGGAAAACATGTTGTTTCTTAAGGAAAGATTTTATTACAGATCTGTGGAAGGTGGCTAGGATAATTTTCATCTCTAGGGAGAAAATCCAATTCTACAATCCAGGATTTGCTATGATTCCCTTCTGGGTTTTGGTTTTGTTTGTTTTTNGATAGTAAATCTGGACAACACTAGATGATTGATGGTCCACTGGTAGGCGCTGTCTTCCACAAATGGCTTCTAGGAAGCCATAGGATTAACATGCCTGTGTGGTACCACTGGGGTGTTATTCCCTGTGGCACTCATGCAAGTAGACACAGGTTGGCTGGAGCTCTCCTCAGCCTGGGAAGATGCCAAGTGGGTGAAGCTTCTGTTTCACCTCCTCCACAGATGCTCTCTGTGTGATTCATCTGGCAGCAGGGCTGCATCTACAGTCTTTTACTTCCATCTACATTATTCAGAAACAACGGGCATGCTGAAAAAGAATTTTAATCTTTTCTTCTAGAAATATAAAGATAGATACATATCGTGCAGTTAAAGGTTAATAAAATAGAGCTATATAGTGTATTTATAACTTTTGAACTGCTATAGATTGGAACTTCGTATCCTTTACTTAAGTAGAGTATGAAGATAGGTTGATGGCATTTTATTCTTCTGCAAAAATACATGTCTTTAAAAATATTCTTCATTTTTTAAATTTATTTCGTTGCAGTTTTGTTATCTACTGGCTGTTATTTCAAGACACAGAAAACAGTGTCTGGAACACACTGTCTTTAGTGCCAATGTACTGAAGAAATAGTTCCTAATTAGAACAGGACAGAAAAAAAAAAAACAAACACCCCCTCCACCTCCAACTTCAGCAGAAATACAACATTTAGGGGGGGAAAAATCAAACCAAACCAAAACCCGATTCATTTTCTTTTTAAAAATAGACAAAGCCTAGTGATGGTGATAGGAAAATAGTGATTTGTCCCTTGTCACAACTGATGAGATTGCTTAAGAAGATATTCTTTTAACAATTTGTGATTTTGTTAATTGTTAGGATGAGACCTCATTCAAGTAATGACAAGAAAGTTAGGTAAGAAAGAATTATCTTTTCAAAAGAGCTGAACTCCGTAAATCCCAAAAGTGGGTATAAGCCTCTGCAGGCAGAGGAGAAATTCGGACCAGAGCAGCCCCTGTGCTACGGAACCCCATATCCACCAACTAAATGTGAGAGCATGTTGTGGTGCTAATACAACAGTAAAAGTAACTTAAAAGACCAGAGATTAATTTTGAGGAACTCAAATGGGGTGGGACTAAGTAAATAACTGCTGATTCATGCATGGAATCAGGAAAACAGAGCTGTTCCTCAGCAAAATACGAAACATCCTGAACACAGAGAAGTGCAACATTTTTCAGTTGTCCCTCAGTGGTGGCTATTTAGAAAACAGGGATTCTAGAAAAAAAAAAGGATTATCTGTTTTATTTTTCCAGTCATGTAATCTGTGTTTCTGTCATCATGCGTGAAGGGAGTGGACCTGAGTTTGAGTGTCTCTCTCCTGTTAATAGTGACAGTCATCCTGCCAGTCAAGTTCCATTCTTACTCCTGTCTGTAGCAAGGTTCCCATTGCAAAAGGTGGTGACAGTAACTCTTTCTCTAGTTTATGTTACGTGAACTTTTAAACACAGGTCTCTAATTTTCCAGCATTACTTCTGCTTCTGAAGGCTTTTTGGTGTGGAATGGTATCCTAAAAAAGAAGTCAATTGAGAACTAAAACTCATATGGTAAATAAATGGCATCAGACCCCTTTCTATAAGGAATATCCATGAGCATTTATTTATAAAATACTGTGTGTGAGTAAAGATAAGATCCAGGATAATTTCTAAACCTATCACATTTTCCATAACCTGAATGATTAATTATTATCATCTAGAGAAACACCACCTGTGCTTAACCTGTTATAAAATGAGAAAACATAAAAGCAGATGGACGTACTGTGATAACATCTGTCTGAGAAATACCTATTTGTAGACCTTAGAAAGATCAGGACAAATTTTATTCTGAGATATAGTAGCATAAACTTGTAGCAGTTGTTCTGTGAAAAATATAGGGAAGAATACAGAAAGACATCAATTGCAGAAGAAATACTGAAAATTATTAGGTTATGGATCATACGGAAATGGCTGTCAACTGGATGGCCCAAAGTCAAATGATTTAAGTAAATCATCATAATAGCAATATTCATAATGGCTAAAGACTGAAAGTTCACATGGTTATTATGATCACTAGTGATATATGGTACATTGATGATGAGAGATTTTGTATTTCTCTATCCTACACAAAGATCAGGTGAAGATTTTTATCATTGTTATGTAGGAAGGTTAGTTGATTCATTAAATATTCATGATTCTCTTGCAAAATACTACAAAAAACATCCTGTATGTTTTCCTATGGCCCCTTTCCTGCCCTATGTCTTTGTATTTTTCTGTCTCAAATTTTAAAACTGCTTAATTAATGGTTAGTATGACAGTTCAAATGCCCTTATAATATGCTGTTTGTTGCAAAAATTAAAACAGGATATTTTCTCTATTGCATTTAGTTAATGTCACTTAAGTTGATTTTTCAGTGTTCAGAATCTGCACGTTACATTTTAAATGATAAATTGGTAGATTATTTTCTGTCATGCTTTGAGAGAATATCCTGTGCTCCGAAATAGCTTGGTGCAGTCACATGGTGAAGTCTGTGTGGTACTCCACTGCATTGCAAGGATTACATTAGTTATTAACCATTCAAAGTAAATTTTAAAAACAAGCAAATACACATCAACACATTTCAGATGGTTTTCCAATTGTAAAGTCTCCAGATATTTTATGTGTCGACAGTGACTGACTGAGTTAGAGCTGTAACTTGCTCTGGCAAGTGCATTCCACACAACACGTCACTGGCAAAGATAAAGGCTAAATGAAATTTTTTAGCTTAATCAATTTGCACACCCGCATCTGCCTGTGGATAGAATAGAAACTACCAGCTGGCTTTGAAGAAGACCGAGCACACAGGATTTCCTGGCTTCTCCCTGGCAGAACACCTGCACTGGTTTGCTAAATACCCTTGCAGGATACATGCCAAACTCTGCAGGGTTAGGGCATGAGCACCACAATGATGTTTTTCTTGCCATCAGTGTGCTGCCTGGAATGTCACAGGCTGGTACCAGCTTTCCCTGATGATGTTGGCATACTGTTTGTGGGATAGCCTAAGACCAGGCAACTCCCAGAATGGAAAAGGAGCCATACATTTGGGTCAGGAGGAGAGTTTAACCATACAAACATAGGACAGCCAGTGTTTTGTTCAGAATTAGTTTGCTGGTGTAGGTGAACTCTAAGTGTATGAAGATGCACATCGCTGCCCAAAGGATCCTGCTAAATAAACGGTGCCAGGGAGCAGTCCCTGACCCTGAGGCTGAGTGGTGCAACTGGTCTGTATCCATGCGGTTTAGGGGTAACATAGGGCTAACACCTCCTGCAGCTGTTACCTGTGTCCATGCAACATAACCTCTGGATCTCTTCTGGGCCCTGCGTGATAGCTTTGCAGCCCAAGGCATTATTTAATATGTGCTTTTGCAGTTCAAGCTGTCTGAGAGAACATGAGAACTGTGTTGCAGGCCACCAGAGCGGTGGTGTTACAGTATAAAAAATGAGCACACGTATTGCACACCTCTGGGCTGTGGCAGAAGGGAGCATGGGAGCTTTGAGGGATCAATGTCTGGCCAGATAGAGTTGAAGGAATGTGGACAGTGTGGTAGAGGGAGCCAATCTCACAGTCTCCATGCAACGTTGGAAGCAATCCTTGGGGTGAGCTGTTATCAGAAACCTTTCCAGGCTTTGCAAGGGAGAGAACAAAAAGGGCTACCAGCTAGTCAGTGTGGACAAGCAAGGCTCAAGGCTGTTTGATACCACCTCTGACTGACCAGCATAGATATATCCAAAGTGACTATGTTGCTGCAGAATAATCACATGTATTGAAAAAGGGTAGGCTCTTCCATCTAACACTGCTTCCTTCACATAGGATTACTCTTTTCCCAAGTTGTGTTGTCATGTATCTGAGTTTCACAAGACCTTTTTCCCCGGAAGACTTTGAAGTTTTCGCTTACTTACTGAAGTGCACAGTGGTTGTATTGAAGCAATAACTTTTTCCTAGCTGCCAAATATCTGCTATTGTCATATATATCCACATCAGTTTGACAACTTAGCTTACATAAAAGTGGAGTGAGTTGGATGCTTCCAGGAAACACTGCCTCTGCAGCTCAAGTGCTGAATATGTTTGCATACACGGGGTGCTCCCAACAGGCCTTGGCTTCCAGCAAGTGCTGGAAATCCCAGACAGAGCCATGATAACCCTGTTTTCAGTGAGATGGAGCATGCCTGATGCCTTAATCTTTGCATATGTTGGCTGTTTTCTGTTTATCTTGATGTAATTAACCGAACAGTCCCCATATTAGTTCATTTAGTGTCATGAGAATTGGTATCTTCCTCTTGTATCAGTTGCAGCTGTCCTTTCCTGACTTGCCTCCAGTGCACACACTGTACTTCTTGCAGTGACTCATATGCTGAAAAATGTCGTAACCACATGAAAACTCAGAAGTGACCTAGAGAAAACACACAGATGCATTAAGATACGTGAGTGGTAAATAATACTTAACACAGACAAAATGAGCATGGAAAGCCAAAAGGCCTCACTAACAGTGGAAATGAATGGGAGTAAGCTGAACTATTCATATTAACTAAGAATAAATGACCTGACACACGTAGATCCTTCTGGCTGCAAATTATTCTAGGAAGGAGTTTGTAGTGAGGGGAATGATGTTGACAAGAGTTTGCAGTACAGCTCCTGCGAAACAAATTCAGACGTATTTTATCTGTTAGATGCTTAAAACTTTCCCTCTTCATTATCCATAGGAAATAATACACATTCCAGTGGCCCATGCACCATCAAAGATAAATCTGCCAAATTTTATCATCAGTTTTTCTTGCCTGAAAAGTTCATTTGTATTTTTGTATAACAGGCATCCATTTAGAAACTGAGGACTAGCAGGTGATATATTTCTGCTCCAAACGGCTAAACAGTCTCTCCACAATCATTCAAAGCTGCTTGCAAATTCACGTCTCATGCAACTCAGCCTACTGCACTGTGAAACCTCATTACAAACTATAGAGGGCACGTGAGGATCGTAAAGCTGTGGATGGACTTGTACACTCAGTTTGAGTGCCTGAGAAAAAGGTCTTTTCTTATATGGACTCAAGCCAGATGCTTCCTCCAGCCGGTGACTTGCAGTGTCTCCCTCTGCTGAGAGATGTCTTTTTAATTTTCAAATACATTAATGAGTTCATAATTCAAGATAAGAAAAAGGAAACACAGGTGAAAGTTGCTTTGTAGATGGAGGCTAGCATCAAATATTAACAATGAAAGTTAGGTAAAAGAAAGACTATTGTATATGTTTCTCCCTTTCTTTTGTTCTCCTGCTACCAGAGTTGAACTGAATTAATAATTCAACTGTTCACTCCTGGCTGATGCATGGCATACAGTTTCTCTCAGTCTCACCGCAATGTATTGTGTTTTCTGGTGCTGCCTTCGTATTTAAGGACTGAAAAATGCAGAACTCTACAGACAGATGCAATTAGAGTACTGAGTGGAAAAGCAGCAGTGCATATACATTTTCTTTGCTCTTTCCAAATGGCTAATGACAGTTATTTTGGAATAATTACAAACACTATATTCAGGGGAAGAATGAAATCATAACGATCATTCAGGTCTCATATAAGCACTTGGCAACATAACATTTAGTTCAGTAAATAACTTCTTCCCAATATAGAGTTGAAAAAAAAAGGAAAGTGCAGACCTTCAGATCTTTTAGATAACAGAGAAATTCTGGTGCATAAACTAACTAGTGCAGTGGGTGGAACAAAATCCCAAAAGAGAGGATAAAAGAAGTTAAAAATATACAACGGGATTTTTAAGCGGGTATCAGAGGGAAGGTGGTAATGGTGTAGGAATGCAGATTTATCCATTTTCCTTCTACTGCATGATGTCTTTTTAATGAAGACCATAGCCAGGAAAAATCTGCCTGGTTTGGAACTTTTTTGAGAATAGTAACTTTATAAAAAGTTTGAGGAATTTTACAAAGAACCATAACTAGCTAAAAGGAAATGTTTTCATCTAAACTTTTGATTAGTGTAAACTAAGAATAAATTTCAAAAGTAAGTCCTATATCATTATTCTTTAACACCTTTAAAAGGGGGAAGGAGGAAGGGAAACAGTAATGAAAACCTAACCTTGGTTTTAAGATTTTTCAGTTACATAAGCAGAATAGAACATTGACCCAGGTAGATCATCTTATAAAAATGTTTACTTTCTTAATTTTTTTATTACTTCTCAAGTCTGTGATCATCAAATAACAACCCCATTTTCTGAAGAAAACACTTCTGAAGAAGTGAATGACCATTGTAGAAAGCAAGATTTGGTTTATTATCTTCACAGATACAGTCTGGCCTTGCTAAGGTTTATCCTCAAAGGACAGCATTTTCATATCAAATGTGTGTTTATTTGATGACTGCTACAGACAATGTGTCAATTAATTAATAGCTTTATTTTCTAAGTGCAGACCAATGCATTTCCAGACATGTAAATGTACCAATGTATTTACTGTAGATGGTAAATTCCCATGAGTGAATTCCCAAAATCATGAGGGGAAATATTAACTCTTCAGAACACATGAGAACAAAACAGGTTTTTTTTCCCAGAGTTTTCTTCTCATTACTGATGCTGAGATACTAAACTCATGCAGATGTCCATACCAGACTGCGTACATAGACAGAAAGTCCCAGTGCTTTGAGAAAAGACATTTAGCAGCTACTAATATGTTAATCAATTAAGTATTAGATTAGCCCGGCAGTTCCCCGGAGCGAGTACATTACTGAGAACAGCAAGTCAATTGCCAACTTGCTTAATTTGCTTCTCCAATGCTGTGAATATTTATCTGATTTTTCTCTCAGAGAATTGATTGGTTCGCCAGGTTGAAGGCATAGGTTTACTGATAATTCATGAACCTAAGAGTATGGGATTTCTTTATTAAACATAACTTATTTACTAGCAAGTCTGAAAACAACCTTTTCCTCTTTAGCCTTTCCCCAAGAATTACAGATAATAGCCAGAGTCAACTTTTACGCTTGGTCTTTGTGTTTAATACTTTATACTCCTGAGCGAATACAATATTGGGAATAACGCAAACTGAAGCATTCGGAGTTCCTCCTGAGACTATAGCATCTCTAAAATTACCCAAGACTACCATTTCTCTGGCTTTAAGACATATTAGAAATTATTTTTCATTGGTATTGAACATCCAGGAGTGCAAGACAAGGAAGTTGTAGCTCCTCACCAGTGTCTGCTGCTGTTTTTCAAACACAGCACCAAACACCCCAAGCTCTGAACTCATTAAGCAGTTTACCAAGAAAACATTTTCTTTTCTTTCTATTGACATTTTATGATCATTATCTTCCCTCTAACACCATCCTGCTCTGTTTGGTTTTTTTTCTTTTTCCTTTCAGTGGCAAAAAGTCACAGAGAGGAGGAGTTGAGAAGCCGTGCTGGGCAGTGTATGTGCAATATGGGACCACGTCAGTCCATATGCCTCACAGATTGAAACTGCAGACAGGTTCCCTACCCACAGCATCGACCAACTAGCATTTTTCTGACGGGGAGAGAAAAGCTTCCTTCTTGAGAGCATATACTCTGCTTCTGTAGCCAAAGGGAGCAGTGAGGTCTAAGCACAGCTACAATTCACAGGCACAGTTTGGGAAATGAGCTTCAAACTTATATCTCTGTGATCTCTTAGTAAGTATAGTAAAATATACTTTAAAACCAGAGTTTTGCTTGCTCTGGAGGTTTTCCTCGTGAGAAAGCAGGGATGAGAGGCAGGAGCAGGAGTTTGGCTTTTTCTTGACAGTAGACTGCTAATTTAGTTTGTCTCATCTTAAGAAATTCTAATGATAACATGACCACTTTGCTTTGAAAACTGGGTTAAAAAAATCACAGGAAAACACCCTTGTTTAACCTATTTCAGTAGTGCTTCTGATTGTAATTAAAGGAATAAAAGCATTGAACTTGACAATAATTTTAAATGTTATAGTTATTTTCATACCTTGAAACCACTTAATTTAATTTTTGTGGGAAGAATTAGATCAGTTCTTCCTGCTTTTATTTTTACTCAGGAAGATTCGTTTATCTCTAATAGAGACACATTTATGACAAGGCAGTGGAAAATTGCCTTAAGAAACACCAATGTAGTGTTTTAGAGTAAATCCTACACTGCACCATCCTTGAGATTTCCGCTGCTACAGGCAACATTACCTTTGTTTTCTGTTTCTCAGTGAGCAAGATAGTATTTGGGTTTTGGTAGCTTTCCGAACCACTTTAAGATTTTAAAGGATCAAAGTAGTGTCCAGTGTTACTGTATGTATGCATCAATCTGATCTTCTTTACATGGAAACAAGCCGGAACTGATTCCTTTGAAATCCTTGAGATATTGTCTCTGTATGGAAAACAGACCAGAATCAACCCTTGAGGTTATTAAGGTTGCAGATGGGGAGTGGAACAAAAGACTACATTGTTTAATGTTAGCTTTTAGCTGACTAGCTGAGAGATGAGTCAAAGCAAACTTCTAAATTCTTGGGCGCTTCCCTTGACGCATTTGCTGTAGCATACTATTGAGCACCAAAGTACAAAATTTCCTTATTACCCAAACCATTGAAATATTCCTGTCTTTATGATGGACAAGAGTTAGCAATTCTTTCAACCACAGGGCTGGGGAGCAGGCCAAGATGGGGGTGAAAATGGGGAGGGTACAGTTGAAGGCACAGAAACCTTCTTTCCTTCCCATGAAGGAAGGCTGCAATGAATTGGGACTCTGAATTGGGAACTCTCCTTACCTGTGTTTTAGGGGAGTGAAGGAAAACCATAAAAAATCTAGGTAATTAAGGTTAAGCTAGGTTGCGCTGGCTAGTGCCCATGAATAAAAGTAATGTTGTAGTTGTTTATTGTTGTAAATGATGGTTTGATACATGGGTCCAACAAAAACTTAGTTTGAATTAGCAGTGTTTATCTAAAAAGCAATGAAACATGAAGTTTACCTCTGAGATAAGCAGGGAATCAAGCTTAAGTTACCAACATAATAAGGCTTTTATAAATGAAATAATGAGGAAATCTCTGCTAGGAAGTGCTTAATTCAATTGAGAGGCAGAATTTCTAATTGGTGCAGAAGCCTCAAAAGTCCCATGGCAGATTATGTAAAACTGACACACACACACACACACACACACAAAAAAAAAGAAAAAAGAGAAAAACCAACAAAACACAAAGGGAAAAAAGCAACAGGGAAGGTTAGAAATGTACAGACAAGTACTAACAGAGGATTAAATTGTGTATTTGACAGATTGTGAGGGTTGTAACATCTGATTGACAAACTGAATTCCCAGTATGAGGATCAGCTAGGGATACAAGTACCTTCTGATGAGCAACAGTCCTCAGGGCTGGCCACTCATTGCTGAGTGTCTAACAGATTTGTGCCCAATGGCACAGAACTTGAGGTACTGAAAATTGGCGTGTCAGGAGGGAAAGGTTTGCTGTGTCTCCTCCTTATGTGTCTTAGTTAGGAAAGATCAGATTCTGTACTTCGTTCACACTTATCAGCATCTTACTCCACAAGCAGATGTCAGTGGGACTGCATGGGAATAAAGCTGCAGGTATTGGGCAGAACTGCTGAGCAGCGTGGTGCTCCCTATCATTACCTCAGTGATCCCTTTAAATAAATAAATTGTTTTTCATGGCATGCATTTGTTTTACCCTGTTGCCTATTAAAGTTGTGTTTATAACCCTCTCCTTCTTGTTCAGCCTCCGCAAATCAAGCATGACTTCATAAGTTTGCAACAAAAAGGTGAATGTGTTAACACGAAAATTTTATTTACAGTTTTCTACTTCAAATGAACTGATACAAAATAGGATGTAATTTTTAAAGTGTCAGAGAGAGGTTTAAACGACAGAGATAGGCCATGTCTGACCACCTTCTTTTTTTCAGTCTACCTTTTTACTTCCAGCTGAGAGAAAGGGTAAGCTGCAATAGTGCTGTCATCATAGACTTTGTCTCCTAAGCAGTTTGAATTGCAAGTGAAAATTATATAGTACCTGTCTGGTGAACAGGTCATTTTGTGTTGTGGTCTGTCCCTATGCTCAGATGTTTTCTGGGAGCTTGGTACCACATATTACATCTTCAGATAAATCACCAAATCTAAGACACCAATAGATATTTAAAACTATTTTGCAGTAACATTGAGATGGTCTAGGTGATTTAAGGGAAAACTGGGGAGGGCAAAGGGAGGCATAATGCTTTTCAGTGTTGTAAATGAAAAGCAACCATTTTACTTCAGATCTTAAAAGGGAAGTTAAAAGACACGGAAATTAGAAATAACTTATCATCTCTATCTTCAAAAGGGGGAAGCAGACAGAGGTAGAATCAGATTTTCAGAGGTGCAAAAAATAGCTGTGTCTCCAAATGTCAATGCTAGCTGATAAAACTTGAATATTTAATTTCCATGTCTCCTTCAGAAAACCTCTCTCTAAGTGACTTCCCTGACCATGGATGGACATGACAGGTCCAAGAATCAACACCAGAACTCTTGGAGACTGTGATTAGATGAGCTTTTTTGTCAATACCTTGCTGCTAGTCTAGATCAAAGCTGTGCTGAACTATGCTAACCCAAAGTGGAGAGGAGGAGGAGAGAGGTGACACCAAGATGCTAGGTAAAGGCTATGTTGCTCTTACGTGACTGGCAGGGTTCTCTTTAGGGAAAATGTCTCTGGAGAAATTTCTTGGCATGCTGCTGTCCCCCACATACCAAAACTTACTCTATCTCTGCACCCCACCCCAACCACAAAAAACATAAACCTAAAACTTTCAAAATGTCCCGGACAAAATAAAAAATAGTTGTAAAAAAGGGCAACCTCCAAGCACTTCTAAGTCCCAAAGGGATTTTCACGGTACCAGTCTATGAGTTTGTGAGTTTCAGAAACTCCAGAAAGGAACTATTCCTTTTAACTCATAAAATCTGACAAAGTATGGAGATGCCCACACTAAGACCTAGGATATGTCCTCCAAGTCCTATTTCAAAGGAGATTTTTATTCAGCAACCCAGGCTTTTTATTTTGCTGTGGTCTGAACAATACTGAGACATTTTAGCCTTATTGATTTACTCATTTATTTTCAGTGTTCTTTCCTGTAATACATTAAGAAAGAGTCTTTTTTTCAGTCATGAGATAAAGGTAGCCTCAGCTGTGGCAACCAATTAAGGAAAGAGTAAGGAGAAGGAAAAGACTCTGGGAAGGCAGAGCATTTATCTTTTTTCCTTTGGACCCTCAGAAGACATTCTAAAAACATACAGAGAGGTTAAAAACAAGTATTGAGAGAACCAAGTCCTGCCCACCCCTGGACAGAAACCTGAGGCAATAGTCAAGCCTTGCACTGTAACCAGAGAATCAGTAAACTTTGTCCCTGCCAAATTTTGGCTCCAGTGAATCCCAGGTTAAGGGCATTATTGTGTCAGTCCTTTGCTTCCCAGCTGCATGTAGCTCACTGCACAGGCTCTACCCTGAAGAAACCTGACTAACTGTAGTTGCTGTGGTGTCTAAAAAAAGCAAAGTTGTTTCTCAAATAGCTAAGCTATAGAAAAACTGAAGAACGACAGACGAAGGTCAACAACTCAGTTGCCACCAAATATGCTTGTTTTACGCACTAATACCGGGTGTCTCTATCTTTCCCACTTAGATACAATGACATTTTTGCACCACTAATTACATTGAAGCTGGAAGAACGCTGTTTTTATACCCCTACTTGAACACCAGCCTTTGAATCTGTCAGCTCCTTGTGGAAGGAAAAGCAGACCTGTGAGGAAATGTAGAAATCTCCCCCCAGCAATCAGGACACTTAGCAACTGGTACTGAGCCAAGCTGGTTTACAGACGCTGACACTGATTCAGATGGGGGGCTGGGTGGTGGGAGTGACTTGAGCCCCAGATCTGACTCATTACTGAAGAATTTCTGAGACTGTGAAGTTGCTGATAGTAGAAGTGTGCTCATTGCTGGACAGCTTGGATGTAGAAATAAACCACTCTCAAGTTTCTTGATAGTCTTCAAGAGAGTGACAGAGGCTGTTTTCTTTAGTCAGGTTGGGTTTACATAAGCATGTGCAGAATAATCACAAAAACAACTGTGGAACATTTTAGAGTGTCAAAAAGTAGTGGGTTTGTGTTTATAGATAAAACTACTATCCTCTAAAGTCCTAAGAGAGAGATCTGAGGACTTACATCACTCTGGAAGTATGAAGGGGAGGGACTCTGGCCTGGAGTCACTTCATTTAAGATGATCCCTGGAGGGTTAGTGCTGCCTTCTGTAGTATTCCCCCTGTAGCCTTAGACAGATGGACATATTGAGACATTTGCAGAAGTGATTAGAAGTGGATTGCAAACCAAACTGCCTGTTGCCTACTTGTGCATAGCCTTTGCATTAGTTGATATGTGCTGTTGGGGATGCTTGCGCTCCATTGAACTTACTCTGTGGACAATGAGATGATTTCAGTAGGAGGGGAAGCAAATTCAGGGGACAGGGCGAGGCCTTTCATGTTCAGCTCTAAAAATGTTAAGTTGGCAAGTGTATGTCTGAGTTCTATTTCTGTATAAAATTTTCAGGAAATAATAAGTTTCAGAAACAGCAATTACACAGACAATTCCCTGGTGTTAATTGCCTTTGGTGGGTCAAGATCGTTTCAGGCTCAGGGTCAGGTTGTATCCCAGAGTGCCTTCCCAGTGCTTTTGTCCTGTACACAGCTGTTCACTGCCAGGTGGAAGCTGGAAGCTGGAAATAAGTTAAAAGCTAGCTACTTGGTTTCCCTGTGCAGTCTGTGGTGTTTCTGAAAGCCATCCTGCCAGCACTTTGTCCAAGGTCGTTGGGTGTAAAACTTCACAGGAGAATTCTATTAATATTCTGAGGCTGTGTGTATTTGACCAATTGGGTTGATAACTTGGCAAGAAGTTCAATACATGTTAATGCTTGTTTTTTCATTCAGGTTTCATTAGTCAGTGAAAGGATATCTTGTATAACATTTGTTATGCTACGTGCATTTCTTTTTGAGCACTTAAAGAGAGCTAGATAATTATTCTCTTTTCACTGTTAGCGCTACAAATGAATCGGAGAAAAGCAGTAGATATCAGACGTGATAAGAGACTTCTTTGGGGCTGTTCTTGTGATGAAGTTCATATATCAAGCTGTGGAAAATTAAGTTTGAAACTTTTCCCATTCCCTAGCCTTTGGAAATTAAAAGGAGTTGATATGTTCTAAAGACAAATAAGTCAAATAGATAGTTATATTTAGCTCTTTGGATGCAGATTTCTTCGCTCATTTTTTTGTTGTTGTTGTTGTTCAGACTTTTTTAGCTGTTATAAAACTTCTCTCTTTTTCCCTCCAGTGGGTCTTAGCATACAAGGGAGTCAAGGAGAGGGAACAAGAGAATCAGCTAATTTATTTTCAAACTTAAACAAAAATGTTCCCCTCTAATAACAACTGCAGAGAAGAAACAGCAGGGCAGTGCTTATAGTACACTGCATTTTGCAAGAAGTGTTTAGAGTGCAAGTTTGGCAGAGAGATCTGCTATATATATAGGCATTGTGACAGGGTAGTCAGTTTTGATTAATGGAGGGCTCTGACATTAAGATATATTTTTACTGGGGGTTTTTCTTAATACACATCTGTAGTCAGGTGATCATGAGAGAATCTAGGTTTGTTTGCTTAAGTGCTTCCAGCTCTTGCTATTACAAGACTGAGAGTTCGAACTATGTGCATTCCAAAGGCTCAAAATAAAAATTCACAACATGACAGTCCTTAAATGTACTATTGTTTTTTTTAAATCAATTTTCAGAATACTTGGAGTTGAGTATATTGGATGGGTGTTTCATAGAAATCTTGCTGATACATGTAAGGCTCTATTGCTTAGAAGACACTGTCTATCATATATGACTTAAACTACAATTGCCATCGAACACGAATGTTCCTGGTCGTATATTTGGTTTCACCTTCCAAAAGAGGGAACTAGAGCACTGAATAGCCAGGGCTTCCAGCCTTTCTCCTCCGCTGCTGTCCCATGTCCCAACCTTAGCTTGTCCCTGAGACAAGGAGTGGTGAAAACTGCAAGCTGACCGTTACCTCCTGCAGCATGCCTGCGCCACTTCACCAGGAGCACTCGTCACCCTTCCCTGAACGGTGTGGAAAGCCAGCCCTGCCGCCTCCGCTTACCTTGCAGTCCGGGCGCAGGGAGAGCTCTGCTCAACGTCAGCAGGAGCACGGCCTGCGAGAAGCACAACACTGCATCCCCAGGTCACTCCCTCCTTTGTATGCCATCAGCACAACATAACGCCTGGATGAATTTTTCCCTATCTGTCTTTTGTAAAAGGCTTAGTGGCATTTCCAAGCAAGTAGAAGCTACTTTGTTTCTGAACATCAGCAAGACGGCTGAAGGCAGATGGCTTTATTGAAGGCAGCTGGCACTGTGTGTCTTTCAAGGTTCTCTGGGAAGGGGATGCTGTAGGAACAAGCAAGCATTGTCACCTGTCGTAAAACAGTGGTAAGGAGTCTTACCCATGGTAAACAAAAGCTCTTATATAGAGAAACTGTGGAGCAACACTAGAGCTCTGCTTTGAATGTACTTTGTGCCTTTACCCCTTGCACAACTTTGATTAAGCTTCAAGGATGATTTATACAGCATGCCATTAAGTCAGCAAAGATATTTGCTGGGTGCCAAAAGCCGGGGCACTGCTGTTCCCAGGTTAATATGTCTCATTTCTGAAGAAAGCTAAGTTTCCTGGATGTGGTGCCACAGTGACATAGCTGGTTGTAAGTCCAGCCAGAGCTGACTCAGGCTTGAGGCAGCCCGTGGCAAGGCGTGGTGGTAGCACGTCCCTATGCAATTGTAGGTGCTGCAGTGCATATATTTTACAAACCTAGACTCCAAAGAGGATACAAAACTCAGCATTCAGGAGCTTTGGCTCCACAAAGAGTGCCTAAAGATGATGAGGCGGCCTAGAGAAAGTAATATAAAAGAAATCCAGTGCTGTGAAGGCATCTGGCTACAGTGAGGTAGCAAGAAACACATCTAGGGCATCTCCTACCTCTCGGCACTATCTGTCTGAGCTATAGCTATAATGGAGGCAATGACATCCATTAGCATTTTTGCCTTCAACTCACCCCAGACAGTAAGCTTTTCCAGTGACTTTTGAAAGACTCAGGCTGGGCTCACCCTTTTTCAAGCGGTGGTAGCAGTGTGAGTGGCCATGTCTAGTATAATAACCACTGAGTCAAGGTGCTTGCCTGGCAAGTGGGAAGCCAGAGTCCCAGTCTCTCACGGCTGGATAGATGTGTAAGCCCAGCTCTCAGCTCTTATTGCTTGGAGCTGGAGTGCACTCTCTGAGCAAGGACTTCTCAGCAGCAGGAGCAGGGGTCTCCATCCATTTTGTAGCTGCCACTTGAAGCACATTAATGCAAAGTACAGAGTTAAACCAAATTTTCTTAGAAACTCATTAGACCGAATACCTTAATCCTTACCTTTTTTGTCACATCTGAATTCAATGAAGAGAGTGGTTTCTGTGTAGCAATTAAGCAAGGCATCCATTTTCAGGAAAAGGTCCAGGATGGAGAGATATCCAGCCTAGAGTGTTGTGCCAAAGCCCTGGAGAGATGCAGTGCCTCTCCTCTGTGCAGGCCCTGGGCAGAATGTACTCTATATGAACAGATCTGAAGAAACTCCTTGACCCCCACAACAGCCATCATGAAGCCCATTTTGAAGTTCTTTCCAGGCTTTGCATAAAGTCCACCAGAGCATGGATTCTCCTTGTGAGGGGCAAAGGGTGAAATCTACTAAGAATTTGGCTTTTCAAGACATGACTTTTAGAAATGTGTAGAAACTGATGATCTGAAAAAATATATTGCGTCAGGATCACACTAATTTATTCTGAAAGCATTTATATCTACTTGAAGATACAGACATGAAATTCTCATCCGTTGTACCAGGCTGTGTAAAGCTTTTGACAAATGTTACTGTTAGACTGAGCAATGAAAAATAACCCATCATTTATTTCGAATTATATCAGTGTCAAAGAACTATTTAATAAAGAGGTGAAATCTTTCCATGGAGTCACCTCAATATAGCATTTTCTTATCAGAAAATGTATTTGATTACAGTCCTTCTGAAGTCTATTATATGATATTTTGTTATTCATAATGGACTTTAGCCATTTCAGAATAATGCACTAAATTGATCCCAGATGGCACAAATAAATGGTCTGACTGGTGGTGGCAAGATTCCTGCTCACAGATATTAACTTAGTGAAATAAATGAGCAAATGTAAGGCAAGTGAGTTCAAAAGAGCATAGATTCTTTAGGTGACTGGATGAAGTGTAAACATTACGCCACATAGCCTAGGAGCTAAAGCAGATGAGGTGAATCAAAGAGTGTTCAGAAAAAGCAGGTATAAGTTATTTTAAGACAAAAATCTGAAACTTTCCTTCCCATGCAAGCAGGCAAACAAGGATATAGCTTGAATCAGCTGAGATTTTGCGGTTGTGAATGGTGTTTACTTTGAGTTCACCTGTAATGCTGAGGAACATTCCTGATTGCTGTAGGGTATTTCTCAGTCCATAAATGTCCAGGAAATCCTGTACTCTTATTCAATGGGTGCAAAGACCAAATACATGCTCAGCCAGACAATCTCTGAAAGAAAGTCTGTCAGAAACAGCCAGAGTCACCAGCAAGCAGGAGCCATTCTGAAAACAGCCTAGGACAGAAATGTGGCCATTTCAGTAACTTCCTGCTTTTTTTAGCAGATATTTTTTTTCTAGGTGATCACAAAACCATGGTGTTTTCTTGCAAACCCCCTTACTCCAATACCCCTTGTCACCTGACACTGAATCTCTTGGTACACTTAGACCGTAAATGGTGCTGGGCAAGGACTGCCTGCTCAGCAGATATCATATGGGCTCAGCACAGCATATCCCACTTTGTCATCCTACAACAACAAGATTTAGATCTTAGGTGAGGTGATTTTTTTTTCCATTAGAGGATTTATAAAAAAGAAGCAAAGTTTTGAATACCTGGATAGAAAGTGGTTATAGAGTAAGAAATTTCCTACTGGTAAAATTTGAAATTAAGTATTGTTGATCCAGGCCATGATACAAACCTTTCGTTGTTTGAGAAATTATCTAATTTATATTTTGTTTACCCTTACAACATTTTTAGTATTGGTTAAATAATCACCTCCCAAAAAATTCTAGGGTTTTACTTGCTCTAGTTTCAAGTGTTTTGGTTAGTACATGAAGTAAAGATTCACAGGTTATGTATTTTAATATATAACATACGTTGACTGCTTAAAGTGCAGGAAAAAAAAAAAAGATTAATTTGACATTGGAGAAGTCTGAACAAGGTAAAAAAGAAAGGAAAGGCGAACAAGGTAAACCATGAACAGGGGACAAATGGTGGGAATTTTTCTTGCTCCTCCAGTTCCTAATGTTCTTATGTGAAACCTCATTAAAGCATATTCACTTCCTTATATCATGCTTGATATTAATGCTAGTGCTTGTTTACTAAAGACTTGAACAAGCACCTTGTTATTGGGCAAGTTCTTATTCTTAAACCAATAAAGAGGTTCCAAGGTTTTTGAAACAAAGACTGATTCATGGATGAAAAAAGAGGAGGTAGGGTGCAATATAGGATCCTCAGCATAATAATTTCAACATAATCTGGCATTATCCCGTCAACTTTTTCACAGCCAGACATATATTTAGTTATCTCACAAGAAAGAAACTCCTGTGCAGTTACAAGCCAGGAAACCAAGTAGAAAACAATCAGTCTAAAAGCGATGTGCTAATCATCAAAACAGTCCGATTTACCATAAGCCATTAAAATGTTTTTAGGACGAGAGTTGTTTGTGGGAAAAATCTCTCTTAGCAGGGTAGCCTCTGTGCCCCCGTGGTTGAAATCAGGAAACAGAATGTTTCTGCCTTTCACTATGGGACTGGAAAAAAGATGGTTATTATCATTGACATAACAACTTCTGCTACTTTAGCACAAGATGTTCTTAAATGAAACAAAAAATTATGCCTACATTAATATGCCTACAACAGGAAGCTCTTATCATTGCCGTTCCAAATGGTTTTATTTCTGTGGTTGGGAGATATCTATTTCAAATGGAAACTCTTTTGTCTTTTATTTTGCCTTTTACTTTGTCATTTGTAAAATCAGCAGAACTGAAGTTGCTGTTATGCTAATGTGTTGTTTTCTTATTGGCACTTATTGCCAAGAATTTATTCCAGTATACTTTAGACAGAAGTTTCCAAAACCAAGGAATTTCGAAATGATAGCTGGGGATGACAGAAATTATGATTTCATAGAACCTGCCATGATGATTTTCCAGCAGAAATTTTGTTTGGTCCTTTCTAATCATTTTGTTAACATACTTGCTGTTTAGAAAGAAATATAAACCCAATATTAGCTTTTCTTTCAGCTCTTTACATCTGCTGCCTCATTGTAGCTGATAGGCAGAATGTGTACACAACCCCGCCAGGATGATTGTCTTGCCCAGCTCTTAGAAACCTGGCACAGAAACAGCTCTTTCGCAGACCCAGGGGAGATCTGGAAATACAGGGAATGTCGCATGTGTAACAGCAGAAGTATCAGATGACATATTGGTAATCTGTTCAGATCACAGTAATATCTGTCATTAAATATACTTCGAATTGCCACTGTCTTCCCAGAGAATTATATAATAGTACTAAATAATTTCTCATTCCCATTGAACTAACTAAAGACATAGTATATGACTGCCTGATTTTAATATTTCTGGATTTTACGTGGTTTAAACTCTTTAATGTGTACATTAAACTACATCTTCCACACACAACACAATACTCAGATAAGTCAAGCACCTTCATTTTTTTAAAACTGGTCTTTAACATCTGCTGAGATGCTGATTAAAATATTTTGCCTACAAACCCTGGAAAATTTCCAGATGAATTTGACTTTCTGTGTTGAGGAAGTCATAATAACTAGCACAGTGTGATACAGCTCAGGTATTCAGATCAGCAATTGATGACAGGCGCCTGATTATTGACTAATACACCATGCAAAGATAGCTGTGTACCACCCTGTCACAATTACACAGATGCTGGAAAACGTCAGAAATAGGCTGAAGTTCAAGGCTCCCATTGATAACGTTTTCAATTAATAAATCATTACTTAAACAGAAAACTACAACCCCTCCTTTTTGTACTAAAACAGCTTTTTCTTTTCACTGTTTGTTCTTTCATTTATTTACCCATGACATTCTGATTGATGTGATAATGCAGAAATAGCCTAGTCAGGTGGTCACAAAACCTTTTTCTTCAAGGAGACCTCAGTGACAAAGCATGGGAAGTTTAGCTCCTGACAACAGAAAAGCCGTACTTGATCAGAGACTGACTTCTACTACAAAGTATTTTAGCAAAAATCTGTGAATCAAAAAATCAAGGGTTTGCTTTAGGGTATCAGTAGGTGATATAATGGAAGCCTTACTGATAGAGCTGTGAAAAATCAAGCTAGATTCAAATTAGAAACTTTACTACATTTGAGGAAAACATGATTTCAGGACAAAACAACAAACTGGATGGCTCAGCAGCTTCTTAGCAGAGAGTATCCATCTCTAATGCACTGTACTCAGTCAATGTTGAAGAATATTTATTTCTTCTAGTCACGTACTTACCCAGGATAGTGTAAGGAGAGTGCGTAACTAACACAGGCTGGATTGAAGTTATATTAATGTTTGTTTATAAAATGCTCTGAGATACTCAGAAGGGAGAAACTTTATAAGAGCAAAGCATATCTATATATGAGGATGATTTGGGAAACATCCTTTGCTTTTCTCTGCTTTGGGTTTGGTGCAAAGCTGGTCTGTAAACACCCACCTGCAAAGTACTTGAACCTCAGAACTATACAGAGTACCATTTTTCTGAACAGTTGCTGCAGTGCTTAACAAGGTTTTGCTTTAAAGATTAACAATGTCACATTTTAAAATGTTTGCTTGTTAGAAGGGCTCTGTGCCCTCTTCAAGCACAGGTGACAGACTTGGAGACGAAGAGGGTAAAAAATGAAGGTCTCTGCCTCCCCTTGCTGCAGTTGTGGTGCCAAGAGATGTCCAAATTAGCAGGTCCCTCTTGAAAGTGATGGTGATAGGAACCAGAGCATTTCCTTTGGAGCGATGATGGCTGTTTCTTCTGGCATGTTGCTTGTGAGTAGTAGGCTTCTTGCATCTTGGCATTACACCTGGAATTCATGAGGTTTCTTCATAGGAAACTGCCATTATCTGGGCTAATGTGCTGGGGTTTGGAACAGGATCTCTACACTTAAGCTAGTAGAAGAGCTGAACTCGCCTTCTGGGGTAGCAATAGACCATATTCCATGTAGAGCAACCAAGGGAGAGAGCTGAACTGGTGATAAGTTCTGCAGGGCTCAGTGAAACCCCTGACTAAAAACTGTGTGATCTTGGTATGGCCCTACTAAGAAGGGAATTGGATTCTTCTTTCCCTCTCTCACCTGTCCACTCATCTAAGAACAGGTCTTCAAAAAGGGTAAGCAAACAGCAGTCAAACATCATGTAATTATTCTTTATTTAATTTTCTTTTAAGGAAAACTTGAAAAAATACATTCATTTCCAAAAACGTTAAGGTGTACTCATAAGTATGAACCCAGCTATCTTGCGATTTCTTGAACCTACATAGCCTTCCCCCCATTAATCCCATTTATCTAAAGCATAAACAATGCGAGCACAACAACAAAAAAAAAAGAAAGAAAAAGTAATGTCTGTCTGTTTTAGGGCCTAACCTTCTGTCTTTGACGCCCATGAGGATTTCCTTTTGGCTTCAACAGGACGGGGGACTGTAGCCCTTAGGGGAATCATCTGTCCTCTCCGGATTTGCAGAAGACGTGCTCAAGGCTGCAGGAGGAAGGTGATACTTGGACCTGTTGTTTGTCTTTGCTTGTTCTCCCAACAGGTACATGTTTTTCTCTGTCTGCAGGTGCCTTCCTTTGTGGAGGAATGCCAGGACAGAGCTCCAGCTCCTCCTTCCATAGGTCTTCAGCCAGCTGCTATTTAAACTAACTGGACTTCAAGGTTTCTAACTAAAGACCTTGTTGGGAGAGAGAGTTGAAGGCACTAATTTACTGTTGTCAGCAATGAATCCACTACAACAGAGCAAAACCACAGAGTCCCACCGTTAAAATGACAGACTTTATTTCTATGGTTTTTTGGTCTTACAAACTCAGGTGAGTTGCCTTCCACTTTCAAAACTGACAGAGAGAAACAGGATGCCCCTTATTTCTCTTGCCTGAAAAAAGAGGCCTCTGCACAGTTAAAAATATCCAGCAAAAACCACAGACCACAGTTAGAAGCAATGAATTACTGACCCAGAAAGTACTTGCAGAACTGACAGTGGTTTTTGTGTTAACAGGTACTTATTATCGATTGCATACATCTAAACTACCATAATCTCTATCTCACAATAGTGTTTCCTTACCTTGGGTGTGATTCTGCAAGTTTTTGCAAGATATGCTTATCTGTATACACACAAGTAGGCTCAGGAAAAGCCGTAATACTGTGCTAGAAGATAGCCCTGCAAGCAGTCAGGTATTTGATTTTAAATTACAGTTTTAATAGTTCAACACGGACATGCAGAGTATTTTTCAGTGGTAAAGAAGCCCTCATTAAGTGGACTCATTACAGACAAACTTTGTTACCCAGTGTGTTTAGCTGTAAATCTGAAGGTATATATTTTTAAAATTACCCTTTTGCAACATACCAACAGTGTTTATGGAACAACTCTCTACTTTGTCAGGAGGGTGACTGGGGTTTTACTGTTTTCTCAAACCAAAGACCACACTGCTTCTAAGAACTGTCTTATTTCTTCACATTAGAGATGAGAGAAATATTTCTACCTTTCAGCTGATGACACAAAGTTTGGAGACATTGAGCGTAATTATCCCTGTTGATAAGTGGCGTAAAAAGATTCAGAGAAGTGAAGCAACATGGACAAATTGGCCACATTATCTCGTTTCTGATGCCTGACTTAGTACAACAAAGAGGGTCAACTGTGTCCTCTTTAAGTTATCATATCACTGGCTCTACAAAATCTGACAGCTGCTCATAAAACTGGGGTATACCCAGACTTATGAGATGTCTCACAATTACAAGAGATTGAAGGATCACTCAAGGAGAAATCATTCCTAAAAGATATCCCAACATTTAGGCAAGTAAAACCTTTTGCCTTTTTTTTTTTTACAGACTCAGGTTTCAAACAGATAATCATGCTGCCTTTGTTCCCTCTTATTATCTGTTTTACAAATTCAAGTGTCTGTTTATCAGTAGTTGCATGATTCTTACAGAGAAACAGAAAACAAATGCGTGAAAAGAGGGCTGAGGAAGATTTCAAGAGGTCATCCTTCTGTACTGACGGCAGGATCATCTATTTCTAAACCATTCCTGATGGTTTAAAACAAAACATTCCTAAAGCATCCCTGACTCTGTTCTTACAGTTGTTGACAGAGGAGTTTGGCAAACTCCTGACATAACCCGTTCTTAACTACCTTCACTGTTACAGAATATGACTTCGTGTCTAACTTTGATGTACTATCTGGCAATTTAAGCCCATTATTTTTTGCTCTATCCAGAGTAGGCATTATTACCTCCCCTTTTGCAACAACCTTTTGCATATTTAAATGCTGTTATCATGTCTCCCCACAGTCTTTCTTCTCTTTAAGAATAAACAAATGCTGTTCTTTCCTCATGGGTCACGTTCTCTAGACCTCTGACCTGTTTGCAGCTCTCCTCCGTGCTCTCTGCACTCGATCTGCATTTCCCTTGGGAAACAACTGAGAACTTTTCTGCAGCCCATGAAGTGAAAGGATTGTTCCATCTCTCTCAGATATGAAACTTTGGTTTGGACATGTCAATAAGTTTGGCATTCATTTTCTGGTTTGTGCACAGTTTATAATCAGCTTTAATAACCAACGCCTTGTCTGAAAACCTGCAGTCTAGATTAATTTTGCAATTATTTCTTCTGAAGCATAGTATTTTGTAACTTACTCACATCAATTTTCATTTGTCAGGAACAAGTTGAATTTGAATCCTGGTTCTCAAAACTGGCTGGCATTAAATCCCAGGCAGGCTCTTTTGAAATCCTACCTCATACATAACTGCACAGTGTGACAGTAAACGCTTGATAACCGCACTCTGGGCTTTCCAGTTAACATCAGACCTTGCCAAACGATTATCGTGCCTAAGCTTTTTATTCATGTAGGTGGTGCAGACAGAAGAGGTCCTCCCGAATTTAGTGTGGTGCACACCTCTCCATTTCTTAAAAGCTGTTATTTTGTCATAGATACAAATAAAATTTGTTTGATTGTTCTTGACAAATCAGCACTAGCTCTTATTTATTTCTGTGTTGTCTTTGGGATGCTTATAACGGATTGATTTTTTATTTTAGCATTTTCCAAAGAATTAAGGTTAGACTGACTGGTCACCAGCCTCCTAGTTGCTCCCATGCCATTTTTCAAAACCGGCCATTCATTTGCTCTTTTCTATCATCTGGAACCTCAACCAGACATAAATTGTTCCTGAGGGCCCTGGGATGATTTCATTCCCACTCAACCCAATTCAAATATGTAGTCCATATAAACAGCCTCCTCTTCTCCTGATCCAGACTTTTTCCCCCTTTGTCACTCTTCTTAATTGTATCAGCTTTCTTACTCTGTCAGTCTTCTTAGTGAAGGCATAACATATGTTAGCCTTTGTTTTGTTCACTATTGTTAGCATTCCCTTCTGACTTTCTTCTTGCCAAAAATGTGATTACAAAACTTTCCGATTTGCCTTTTAAATTTCTGTTTCTTTACTTTGTCCCCACTTGATGTTTGAACTATTTCTTGAAAGACTCTGAGCTTTAGAAAGGAAGATCCATGGGCTTTTGTAAGAAAGCCTTTCTATCAGGAGTCTCCTGTTGGCTGAATACTACTCCAGACATAAATCAGGACATTTCATGGGTCCTTGGTCTCTTTTGCAGCTATTTAGTTCTGTGGCCTAATAGCTCAGACTCTACAACTCCATACACGGCAGAACATATGTATATGTGCACACAAATTTAAGTACCCACTGCCAGAGGGTACTTGCTGTGGCTGCCACTTGCGACTTATGAGCAGACTGAATGCAATTTCTATGCATTAGGAAGCCCTTGAGCATCAGGAAGCAGTGCTCCCTCAGGGACCGTCATGTAATCCATACACCTTGCTGTGGAAAAATATGAGCAAATAAGGGCTGCTAAAATCCAGATCACAAGGTTGCCTTGGTTCCCATTTACCCCAACCCTGTCTTAACAGTATAATATCCAGGAGGACTATTATCAGCTTTCATCACTACCAATGCTTGCCTTTTTGACTCTTCAGGGAGTATGCTGTGTATCTTGGAACTCTTAGCCATCAGGTATTGGTGTGCAGCATCTACCGTCAGGAATTTGTATTCGGTGTAAATCCCTAGTGACATTTTTGAAGGCCTTGCATAGAATGCACTACATTTAAAGAAGGTAAATGCAAGGGTAAAATAGACATGGAACTCCCTTTAATCATATCATACTACAAGCTTTTGAAATACGGGATTTCTGAGTATTCATATCGTGTTAATAGGGTACTGGCTGATAACAAATAGCCAAATCTTGGAATAAGAAATTCCCTTCTGATTCAAAAGGGTATAAAAAAGCAATGTTTCCATGGAATGTTTTTTGAAAAATTGCTGAAACTTACTGTTTCAATAAAGTCAAAGCACATGATTTTGATTTTACTGCTATTTCTGATTATTACAAGTGGTCATTTGTGTCACTTCCATGGAAAATTCAACAAACAATGAAGATATTTAATTTCATATTTTCTTATAAAAAAATGTTTAAAGCACATATAGCCAAATTCAGTTGAACTTTAAAGTGAAATAACATAAGAGCACTTGGAATTGTTTACTCATGCCATGATCTTACTTTTAAAACTTACCACAAAGGCTTGGTAGGAGAATAAATAGAGTGATTTATAATTGTATCATCTGTGATCCATCATAGGTAAATAGCTATCTAGAGAAATAAGTAAGTCTTTACATTATACCAAAATCTGTTGTTGCGATGCAGAAATAAGGGCAGTTTAAACTGCTTCCAGCCTACTGAGCAGATATTTCAGCATACATCTTCTGGAAAAAGGTATGCATAAGGAGTATATAAAACCTGTAAGATTTACGATCTTCCCAAACTAAATGTTAGTAGTTAAAGTGTCTGCCTGATATAATAAAAAGCAATCCCAGTTTGCCTGGTAATTTTTTGCTAAGAATATTTGATACGAAGCCAGACTATCAAAATGTCAGCAAATTTCTAAGCACTGTTGCCCAGACTCCTGATAACTAATTGAAGATAGGCATGTTCAAAAGTGTGTGTGGACGTGCACATCTGCATGCACAAATGATTCTTGTGGAAGTGTGGCACTTTGTTTGACATTAATCTCAAAACAAGTATATCTGCTTCATTTCTACAAACCTGGTTACTGGGCCTTTCAACTTACTTTCTATTTCAAACAACATGTCAGATGTTGCTCCTTTCCTGCTGGAAATGGAAGAGAGCTCGTTAGCTACTTTGGAAAACTGAGTGTGGTCTTTTCTCATAAGCTGCATTTTCAACAGTGGTCATTACTCATCTTGTCCAAACATGCTGGAAAAGAGATCCCAGTTTAAGTCTGTTCTTTATACTCATGTGTCACTGAATGACTTCCATTTTCTGTGGCATGAATTCATCCCAAAGTATTTCAGCTTGTACTGACTGGCAAGGATCAGAATAACTATGATATTCCTATTCCTGTCTCTATCTGTGTTGCTCCCACAGAGTTTCTGAAGGATTCAGATTGCTGTTCACTGATGTAATTCTCAAAGGATGGTGGATATGGAAATCACCCCTTGCACTCTCAGAACTGCACAGAAACACAGATTATTGACATGAAAACTAGAATCTAGTTTCTGGTTTCAGTTAGAAGTGTCTCCTCCGCCTTTGCTTTTCTTCTAATTAACCCAGTCATTTACTTGTAAAATCCTGTCTTAGAAGGCACTTTAAGGAGCAAAAAGAATACAAAAAATAAATGCTAAAGTCTTTAGAAGGATGGAGGAGCTGTGACAGCTCTTGAGGGAAAAAAAAAAAAAAGAGAGGAAAAACACCTCCAAAAAGACAGCAAAAAATGATTGGTCAAAAAAAACCCAAAACACCAAGACATTGGCTAGAAGAGAGAACTGAAAAAAAACCAAACTGCAAAGTTCAGAAAGGGTTAGAAGAAGGTGAAGGCTCCTTCAGCAAACAGTAGTTTGTACAAACAGGGGAATGATAGAGAAATGCTACTTTGGCTGAAGATAAATGCAGGAAAGAAGGAAAGAAAATGCCAAAAACTTTGCCAAAATGTTGCTCAACTTCTTGTAATTCGGGGACTTGACTTGCAAAATATCAGGTCAGTTGAACAACTTTTTTTTCCTCCAAGAACTGTATAAAGGAACCACAGCAAAAAGGAATGAATAGAGCTTAACTCTAGAGTTTGGATACAAATCAGGATGTGGTGAGGTCTGTTTATCAGAGTCTCGGATGTCTGATGTTCTCTTATTACATTAAGGATATACTTGAAGTAGCTACCATGTAAGGATTGTGCAATGACTGGTATGAAGTGACCTTGGTGATCTCTGTCCTGTTCCTGTTAGGTCTTTGTCAAAAACTCCTTGTCCCATTTGGCACTTAGTGGAACCAACTTGGGGTTGCATTTCTCATGTCAATCCAACCTCCTCTACTGTCAAATCTGGGCAAGCCGCTCGTGAGAAGGGTGTCACCTGGGGCATAGGTTGATACCTGCACATTTTGCATGAACATATGGAAGAAAATGTAAGGAAGTGGCAAGTGAGACTCCTGTTGGGAGAAGGTATCAGAGAAGGTAGCAGTGATATGATGATGATGAGGCTAGGTATAAATTTGCTTTCTAATTCTGCACCTACTTGTAAAGCAATGAAGATAGATAACTTAAAAAGCTTTTCTGTGGTTTGCCATGTCTGTCCTTTTTTGATCAAGATAATGTTGAAATCAGGCATGCTAGTTAACAAGAAATACTGTTTTCACAGATTTGTGGGGTTTGTTGAGAAGAATTCCTTCCTGATTCAACACCAAGGCCGTAATTTTAGCCTAATTAGCAACACTATTAACAGAGGGTCATATCTGGTTAGCACAAAGAGCTTCCTGCCTCTTCACTAGAAAATCTCAAGAAAAAGCTCCTGAAAGGAAGTCCAAACAAACGTGGATAAACTTGTTGACTGACTTAAAAACTAGAGAGAATAAAGGAAGAGGCAGAAGTTAGCAAAAACATTGCTGGTTGAAGTTAAAAGACTATTGTTTCTATAGCAAACAAAAATAACAGTTCTGCCCTTTAGTTCATACAAGAATAGATTTACATGGGGAGTTGGTTAGCTTCTGTTGCAAACTTTCTGTCTCATATTTATGAAGCTGTAAGTTCAGTAGTGTCTCAGAACTTCACCACGCTAATAAATTTATGCCCACAAATCCACTTTAGGAATAAGATTTAGTATTATTCTTGTTTTACAGCTATCACTAATTATATGATCTAGCCAAACTCACAGAGCATACCTGAGAGCGATCAAGAAGCAGGGTCTGAGAGCCTTGCTATCAGTCCTGAGTGCTTTGATGTAAGTCCATCATTCTACCCTTCCTCAGTGCAAAAAGTTCACTTGAAAAAGCCTGTAATAGCACAAAGTGGTCTTAAAAAAAAGCCAGTAATTTGTCATGAAAGCCATAGAGTGGGTGCTGAAATGTGAGGAAATGCAAAGTGAGCCACTGTATCTGATATGCAATAAGTTTCCTGCTCTGGAGGCTGATCCACGTCAGACCTACATCTGCCAGCTTGTCTGTATAAGATCAGACTGCAACTTTATTAGTTTATAAACCAACGGTTTATTTTTAGAAGCTGTCAGCACTCAGTCAGAATAGCAACAATTATGACCAAATGCAGTATGGTTAGTAGAAGTTATTTGCAGCCCACCTGTTTCTCAGTAGTTTCCTTCATATCATTATTTCATAAAGAAGAGAAAGACCCTATCGCATGACTTACAGGTCCTGTGCTTGACAAAATCCCAGAGCAAGGGGAACACTGGCTTCCCCCTGGGGAGTAGCTGAAATCTGTGCAGTACCGTCTGTCACTGACAGTTCATGACAGTTTGTAATGAAATACATATATATATATATGCAGATATAGATATAAAACTCACTCTCTTTCTCTCTGTCTGGTATTCTCAGTCCTTTCTGTCTCCTGTATATGTGAAATTAAAATTGAAACATGGTCTGCAAAGAGCTTGAACAACGCAGCAGGTTTATCTCTTCTCTGGTGATTTAGCAGAAAATGTAATAGAAATCATGGGTTAAGAATTGTCCTCTGTATTCGAATTACATTGTCTTGCTTTATTGTGTTAAATAACAGGGTTACAACAAAGCCTGAGATGCTATTGTTTTTCTCACGCTTCAGTATGCAGGATGTTCCCACCAATTTTAAACCCTTTTTACCTGTCAAATGGCAGTTGATAAATCCCTGGTGGATTAGGGCCATGCTCTACACAGGCTACTTTCTAAGCACTGTAGAGAACAAGTCTTAAATTCTCATGAGGAAGAAAGAGCTTTGATTACTGAAGGATTGAAGAATAAGAATCTTTTCTATAGATCTGACCACACTGTCTGGGGAAGCCAAATGTCAAACTGAGATGTAACTGTATGTTTGCCATATGCTAGAGGTTTTGAATACTAGATATTCAAGGAATTAACTAACTGGAAGTGTCAAAAAATTGTTGCTAAGAAATCATCACTGAGCAGGGAGTTGCTCCAAGTGGGACTACAGAGTCAGGTGTGTGTTGGAGCATTATTCCAGACATATACCAATGAGGTGGAACTACGTATGGAAATCGTAGAAAATAAGTCATGATCTCTCAAGAGGTCAACAATTCCAAGCCCTACTTGGAATGAACACGCATAGGGACACTGCCCTATCTCCTCGTAACATGGGCATCCTCCTCTGCTCAGCATGTCCTCAGCCTCCATAGACAACACACTCTGATCCTGCAGGAGATTCATGACGCTTGGTCATACCTGAACTCAATGTGGAAAATGGGTTATTCCCCTCGTGCTGGCTTTTCCATATCTGAAGACTATTGTCACTTAGTCTTCTGGTGTTCTCATTTCTAGACTGCATACTGTTGACATTTTCAATTTCTTCACATAGGTCATATTTTTAGATATTTTTGTTTTCTAGTCTTTTTTTTTTTTTCTTCTCTGGACTGTCTTCACTTGCTCCACAGTTATTTGAAAAGAGGAGGAAAAAGAAGGCAGGAGGAAATTCCCCAGATTTCTCCAATACAGACAAGATGTTTGAGGTGAAGTTTTATCAAGCCCAAGTAAAATTGCTTTGTGAGTCTTAGAGTCTTCCTGTTCATAGAGCCACCCTCTGCCTTTTTCACAAGACCATGACGCTGTTGATTTATGTCTGTTTATGACCTGTTGTAAGGCCCGGACCTTTTTCTTCTAAACTGTTCCCTAAACCACTGTACTCCACCTTGAACTGGTACAGTTGACTGTCCTTGACAAAGGGGGTCTTATATTTAGGATAAGTTCATTGTATCTGATTCTCTTTTCTCAGGACATATTGTTTTAATTTACCAAGATAATTTTGCAATCTAATACTGTGCTCAACTGCAGTGGCAGTCCCTCCTGGCTGTATACATGGCCAGTTAGCCCTGGGCCTCATGAGATCTTGATGAGAACAGAATAATTCATAAGGTAGGGCACAGTGTTATATTCTTTGGGGTTTGTTTTTCTCATCTATATGAATAAATTAAATACATGCAACACCAACTGCATAGACTGTTCATACAACCAAACTCTAGCACATTGTACCTACATCCAAACTGAACGCTTATTATGCCTGACTCTGTATTAGATACTGACCAGTACCTGGGGTTCATCTGAGAGGGTAATCTTTATCCCATCAAGAACTGTGCCAGAATGACTTAATTGTCCAGGTAATAAATTCCACTGTCTGGGAACCTCCTCTGGTTTTCTGTTTAATTTACTAGGGTTTTTTTATTCCGTGGTATTAGCAGTTAGGCAAATCTAACCGAAGCTATTACACACGCATCTGAAACCTGATGGCAGGGTCTCTGCAGGTCTGTAAGCACTGATGCTCATGTTTGAAAAGAGTCATCAAGATAAGGAGAATTCCACTTTGGCATTTTAAGGGGGATGTCTACCTACCTTCCTGCTGATGTAAAGTGGTAAATTACCTCTTAGGCTTAATGTGAACCAAACCCTTTCCCAAGTGAATGGTTTCAAAACAGGTAAAACTCTAACAGAAAGCTACAAGGAGAAAAACTGCTCCAGCTGAATGGCTCACTGATTCCAATTACAGCACACATGTCAGCATGTACAGAAAGTGTTTCAGTCATTCAGAAGAGTCTGTACCAAGAAAAAGCTGAACTCCCAGGGCCGATGAGAAAGAATGGTTTATGCTCTGGTGTATTGTGTATGTTGGTCCTACTAGGTATACAACTTATTTCTGAAAGATTACATTAGTGTTTGTCAGCTGAAGGACAGCACAATATTTCTTCTTTTCCTTGTGACCAATCATTCATCAATGCATTAAATGCAGTACAAGATTGGGCATGAACATGTTTGGCACCAACAGGGCAGTTCTCTAATCTCCAATGCTGTCATTTGTTGGTTTGTTAGAGACAGAGGACTGCTCTGTTTATCCAGGTTCTTGTACTGGAGCCTATCCTGGAACATTTCATGTTATGCAAGTACTTATATACTGAACAAGGCAGCATTTGATAAACACGTATTTGTAGGCTATGCAAAATGCTTTAGCCTTTTTTAGCCAAAAGGCACCTGCCCTTGTGGTGGCCAGGGACAAACTCTAGATTCTGAAAATATCATTCAGCAACCATGAGACCTTGAAAGTGCGTAAAGATTACTGATTTTGGAAAGCACCAAGAACCATATGAGGGGGTAGGAAAGCTCCAAGTATTTCCCTCCGCCTTACCTAGATCCTTTGATGAACATGCAACACAGTGTATGTTACAGACGATTTGACTAGATTAAGCATTAGTGCACAGCCAGACAGTAACTCATGTCACCCACTATACACCCAGGAATCAATATGCTCTTGATGCTTTGCTTATCTCATGGAGAACAGGATCCTGGAAAGCTCTGCCTCTGAAAAAGGCTTAGAGATGACAGTGGATAGTCTCCCACACTCTCAGCCAAAACCACATGCAAACTCTTTGGGGCTGATGATAGGGAGTTCTCACTAATTCCACCTCTCCTACACTTTGTGGTTCACAGGTGTTTGTGAACTCCTCCCCTCCATTCTTTACAGCAGGGCTGTTCAGTGATTGCTGCTTAGATGATATTTTATTCCTCTTTCAAACACTATTTCTTTCCAGAGACCTGGGCACTGAAGAGCTCTGATGCTGAAGGACTGTCTAGCTGCAGGAAAGCTAGCCAGGCCTCCATGGTATGGGATACACAGCTGCAAGCTAGTGCTCATCTCAGAATCAGGAAAGAGAAGAAAACAGCGTAATGCAGCATAGGCATCTACAACCTATGGGTGGGCTGTAGGACAATTGTGTCTCCAGAGTGTGTCCAAGCATGCTAGGATGTCCATACTTCACTCCACATGGTCAGCTTTTCAAGGACCTGGCAGCTTGCCTGGAGATTGTTTAGGATACTATGCAGCCTGGTCTGCTCTGGATGGTCAAATCATTCACTTCTAAGCATTTCCCACTAGTTTGTTTGGGTGATGGATTGTTTCAGTTTCACTGGTTATTACTGTGAGACAACTGTTGTTACCTACATAATGTACAGGGAGTTCTTTTAACAATCATTGAAATGTAGGTAGTGCTAAATATACTCAAATGTTTCAAACATATACATACAGACTGAAAGCATACTTTGGAGGGAAGAAATCCTGACTGGGGTCAAGAGCTGAACATCCCTTGCATCTAAACACTGGAGCAAATCCATGACTTTTGCTTATCACCGGTTAATAAACTGTTTTTCATCTGAGTCTGTTTGCAAGTCTTGTAAATAAAAGTGTTCCCAATGTAGCAAGTGGGTCACATACTTTCTAACGGGCTTTTATTCTATTGAAAAATTCTGGAGAACATCAATGTCTACATGTCAATTAATGCCAACTAACAGAAGGGCCCGTTTCCCTGTCTGATCTTCTGTTGCTTGGTTACCTATAACGACCATGGATTATTTGGTGTTTAGGGAGTAAAAAAGTGTGGGATCAGGTTAATAAATTCATTTCTTATTCTCTCAGAATCTTCCTGGCACCATTTTTGGTTGTAGTTTCTATTTTTTTTTGTTTCTATCTAGAGACAATTTCCCAGCTGTGTTTTGGTTTCTTTCCCAAGAGAAAACTATGTTTTCTGTCCAGCTCTGCTATTTACCTGCAAAGTAATCAAGACACAGGAAGATGCTGGACCAGACTAGCATCTTGAAAAACATGAGTCAGGCTCTAAAGGAAATAAGCAAATATTAAAATAAAATTCATAGTTGACCCTTTTTTTTTCTCTTCCATGCTTTCGCTCATACATGAATACCTTTGCAGAAGCTGGTTTGGAATATATTTTAAAATGAAATGTTTTGATTCTCCCAAAGCAGGATTACTCCAGGAGGATATATATAAATCAAGAAATATGCCATTAACAAAATATAATACAGTTTTTCCACATTTGTTTCTTCATTACAGTAAACAAGTGGACTTTTACTTCACTGAAACTAAAGCAGACAGTGACAAAGGTTGACTTGACTGCCTAGACCTTCTCATGCTCTGCCACTCTTCCGAGTCCTGCGTGTGCCCAGGTTTTTTTGTGCCCTCCACAAGAAAGGAACATCCAGAATTTTACATGTCAGATGCAACCATTTTCTCCCACTATCTTGTCTAAAGAGAGAGAAGTCTGTATGAATTCCTATTGATAGTTCCTTCTTTTTTTCCACTGTTCACAGCTGACTGCATGGTAGCCCTCTCACTTGGTCCTTCCCTTTGCAAAAAAGAAAAAAAGCTCTTTTCTAGCCTTGGACAGACTGAACTTCTGTAAGATTCCTAAGTTGTGCATTAAATTCATTGTGTTTCTAAATCTGTGTTAGCGACTGCTTTAGCGCAGAATCAACTACATGCTCATACGAACTCATTGGCAGCTTCGTTTGTTTCCCAGGTGAAGTTTCATTTGTTTATTGTTATTTTCAGAGTAAACTGAAAAAGCATCCAAACAGACAGAAGTTTCAGTACATTCTTGGAGAGAATTGTAAATAATACCTGAGGCATGAAAAGTTTACTTTAATCTGGAACATTGACTTTAATAGACTAATTGGATGCTGCTCATTTTTCAATTATAACTGCCAAAGCTACTTCAATGCACAATGGGAGAGAAATCTCAACACCACATCTTACTGTAGATAGCACAGCAAGTAAAATGCAAATGCTCAGGAACATTTTTAGGTTGTCCTTTTTAACCAATAAATAACTGAGTATAACAACTTGTAGAACAGGAATAAGGAACTAATTAAGTTTATGTTAACCTGCACTGAGCTTTTTTGCATCTGTATTTTAGTTAGATATTGGTTGAATGAAAGAAAAAAAAAGATAAACTATATAAATTGCTCTCTTAACTTCAGGTCTCCTCATGTATACACAGACCATATGTGGAGTTTATTTGAAACCTCTGCTGATGCTTGTAAACTACTCCAAAATACAGAAGTACTTGCAAATAGAAGACGTTAAATCGATGACTTAGCACAAAGAGGTTTGTCATTTGTTTGTTTCCAGCTGGTAGCACCAAAACTGTTCTGATATAGTTTGTCAGGGGGTAAATTTTCATCTCTCATTTGTAGGTATGCGTGAGAGCTACAGACGAGTATATAGGCAGAGATTGTCCATCTGGGTTTTGGAAGAAATTCCCTTAACATATTTCTCCAGGGAGAGGGACTAAGGGGGATTCCCCCATTCAGAGCTTTAGGATAACTGGGGCTTTACCTGGAGGAAGTGGGAGGGATATGTCTGTGTCTGTAATGGTGCCGCTGAGATACCTTACAACCCAGGCTGGTTCTCTTTGCTTACCGTGCTTAGAGCAGTTGCCAAATTTGCTCTTAATTCCTGAGTTTTCCCCAGGTCCAAAAGGCAAGGATGACTGAATTTGGGGTTTATTTGCACTTGTTTCCCCTTTGCCTGTCATATAGAATATAGTCTGTACCACAGGTTTATCAGGGCACATTTCATCTGGGCATTCTTCTCTATTATTGTGAAGGTCCAAGCTTTTGTGGACCTTTTTGTGAACTGATACAAATTATGAGGCCTGGGGGAGGGGCTGAAATATTCCATATATTCCCTAGAAAATTATGTCAGGTATTTTGCAGCTTGCTGTCTGTGAGAGTTGAGTGAGGTGGATTGTCAGTGACCCTTCTTGACTTAGCATGCTTATCTGTAGTTGCTGTCTAGACCTGGTGACTCTGCTGGCACCTTCAGTTGTACGTGCCAGAGCAGGGTAAGCATGGGTTTGCCCATCACAGGGCTTCCACCGTATGGACAAAGGCATGGGCTGAAGTGGAGTGGTGCTTTGGGCACTCAGACCCTCCGTCTCTCACCACTGAGATAAAGCATTTTGCGCTGGGCGGGTTGGACAGGGATGCCCTGTTGGACAGAGGCTGGGCTGGGCCCAGGACACCTGGGACACATCATTAACAGCGACAAACTGGTGCATCCCCTAACTTCCATTTTGCTTTCTCCTTCCATAGGGAAAAAAGGACTTGAATTTAGCCCCAGAGAGAGTCAGTTAAGGAGAAATGATTTGACATATTTAATAACTTATGTTTCTTTGTAGGCAATTTTTTAGTGGAAAAGTTTTTTTCAGCCCTGTGCTAATACACTCACAAAACTTTTGGACCCAGAAGAATATGCATGCATCTTGAATTTCAGTGCATTTCCCCTTTTACATCGCCCTCATTTCTAGATAGATGCTGGTCAAACAGGGTATGCATGTGCATGCACAAGCAGTGCTGCAGCACGTTTGTATTCCCCGGACAGTCAGTATTTTCTGACCCTAAGTCCCTCCACCTGTGCCCAGAGCAGCGGCATGCAGCCCTGCACCATCACAGCATCTGGACCGGGGAGGAAAAAGTAAAAGTATTCTTTCTGTTGGGAGTCACAGTCAGAGAGAAAGGCAATGGACAGGCCAACCGGCCAGTATGTTTTTAGATAAATCAAATTGCTGCTGTATGCTTAGGGACAGTAATTAATCCTGTCTCTGGGACTTGAACTTGTTGCCTTTTGGAAGAACTAGGAAAAATGTTACCCTTGCCAGCAGACTGGAGTAGGTTACAGATTTGTCAGGGTATGTTATTCCGTTCTTTACTTCTCCAAAACAGATCAAGGGCCTTAAATAAAGAAGAAACGTGGATTAGGAGAATTCGATTCAAGCTGCCATAAATTATCCCATGACAGGTATCTGGTTCCAGTCTGGCTCTGTAGTGAACCGGGGATGGGTGAAGGCATTCCTCTGAAAGGCTGGGGAATGGGAGTGAACAACCTTCTTCTGCCTCCTCATCAGGGAAGGTGGTGGGTGTGTTAGTGCATTTTGTGTGAATAACATCTGAAAGCTGCTGCAGACAAGCCTGCAGAGAAAAAAAAAAAAATATTACCAGTATGTTTTGTACAGATTTGTAATTTGTATATCAAACCAGACAGAGAAAACTGTTTTTCCATGGATAGCTGTAAAAAACAACAGCTTGCTAGCCTTTGCATGCTTTAATAATTCTAAGCTTTCGATCACTGGAAGGGATAAAATATTTTGGCTGCTTTCCCTTGTTCTATAGAGTCCCTTTTGTTTCCTTTAATGACCTGCTCCTCTGACATTTGTCATGGTCAACCTCAGGTGCTGGGGGCCCCAGTCGCCACATGCGGGTGCGAGTCCAAGTCGCTGGTCTAGTCCTCAGGCATGGTACCGCTCCATGCTGTATGTTTAGACGATCGTACCTCTATGTTATTGCTACATGATATGTTTTCTGTTTTATTGCTATTTCTAGAATGAGAGGCAGAGTTGAGTGTGTGCAGTTGGTATATCATCTTGCTGAAGGGGTTTGATCAGAGGACACCACCAACCTGTTATAAATCTGTGTGCCTGGTCTGGTTTATTAGCTTGTTGTGACACCACTTCATGACTAATTTTTTATCTCCTAGTTGATAAATTTGAGTAAACTAGTGACTATAAATCTGTCCTGTGCCTTCCAATGTAATGATCTTTCCTTACCACCTTCCTAATCTGTTTTGATGAATGTGTCAAGCTTCATTTTGCAAGCCAAAACATCCCATTTGTTTAAAGTGCTTTTGACATGAAGAAAGGAGCTTACCTCTGTTAAAATGTATTAAATTTCTTAAAATAAATTTTGTAAGATAATTGCAATTTTCTGAGATTGCCTAAATGCTAAATGCATTAAGCTGAAAAGCCCACAGGGGCTTCCCACAAACAGTGCAGTATTGCACACTGCACATTCCCCTGGGCTTTCTCTCCAGCACACCCGTCCCCTCAAACTGGCAGTCCAGCTACACGTCCCCAGCTGTGACCAACTGAAAGGAGAGACTTACCAGATAAGAACAGGCTGAACAATATAAACCTCCCGCCAGTCAAAGCCTATCAAGTAAGGTAATTCAGGAACATTATTTACATTACCAGTGTACCTGAACAAAAATCTCTACTTTGAACATCTGAAACTGGGACTTAAAATCTATGTTTGGATTCAGATTTGAGTGGTTCATTGTTAGTCATGAAACACGAAGTTAACTCCTTCCTTTCACTCTGTGGTTCGTGTCCACCTCTGCTCCTGCAAGTTAGACCTATTTGATTGGATTACTTTCTGAAAAGATTTCTAATCTGTGTGCTGTTATTCATCAGTTAAAAATAGCTCCAGGATATTTTCTCTGAAAGCTTTAAGTACTGGTTTCCACATGTCTATGGATCATTCTTAGAATTAGGGAAAACTCGTATTCAGAAATTCCTGGTATCTATGCACCTCGTATTTCAGTACTTCAAAGCAGTGATTTTTCCATCATGGGAGAAGAAATGTGAAGTTTGTCCACTGGAATCTACAGAAAAAAATATGCAAATTAATGGGATACTTTCTTCCTGCCATTGAATCCGAAGACATTTGTAGTCATCATTTTGGGTCAACAACAAAGATATGAATCATCATTTCTAGCTTCAAAAAAATATTTAAAATCAAAGTATTTGATCAAATCAAATGATTTGAACATTTATCAGGTTCATATTCGGCTGCATCTTTTGGAATATCAACCTGCATCTCAGCCTCAGCAATTTTAGTTAGTTAGCACTAAATATTATGAGAAGTTTACATTTGAGCATTTCCAATTAAAAAAAAAAAAAAGCGAAGCAATGAAAAATGTGGAATGGCTTTATTATGCATTACTCCCTAAAGATAAATATTGCTCAAGTTCTTTGTCAACTCCTTTGGCAAGTTAAACTATTCCAAACAATAATAAATGCATACCGGTAGCTTTCCACTTTATTTGTGTTGAATGACCACTTATTAAATATTTTTTCCCAACAGCTTCTTTCTTTCCAAGAATGCTTAAAATATCTTCAACTACATGGGAAATAGTGAATTGAGAGCAAGCTGACAGAATCTACTTCTCTGAGAGATATATGACTATACTACTTCCAAGAAATGTGACACTTTAGTTAACGGGGCAGCTCACTGTGTTTTTGAAGGGGTCAGTTCATTGAGAAAGCAAGCATCTGAGTGTTTGTAAGTGTCAGATAATAGCTCTCTATGCTATACCCGTAACTTGCTACACAAGCAGCAGAGAGTTGATCTGAAAATCAGTTAATTTGATTCCTGTATTTATTAGAAGGAAATATTTTCATAGGATGCTAAGAGCCGCCAATGAAGAATAACACTAATGCTGACAGTGAATACAAGATTATATAGCGCAGGTAAGTAAAGTAAACATACAGATGGAAAATCTAGTGGGGGGAGGTATATGCAATGTCTGAATGAAAAAATGCAAAATGTTAAGGGGGAGCATATATTTTTAAGTTATAAAATGATGTGGATGAAATATGTACTTGTTTATAGTCTGGCATCTGGCATGTGTAACATGGCTAGCTTTGTTTGAAGAAACTCTACCAGTACTGCATTAAGCCAAGTCCCTCCCTATTAATAAGATCTGTAGTTCATAAAAAGGCAGCCTACATGCTGCCAGTTCAAGTGCTCTGAGAAATGTCCTCCAAAATGTCAACAGTGCAGATTTCTGTCCTTGCACTAGTGCCACCCATGCAGGGGAAATCTTTCCCCATTTGTCTGGGCATGCCTGCAGCCCATCGTCAACTGCCAGCATCGCAGACAAGTTATCAGGGATGTCATCCCACAACTTGTACCCTCATCTGCCTGCTATGAATTTTCTCTTTGATTTTCATGTACATGTGAGAGCAGTCATTAAGAGTAATATTAATTCTAACTTGAGGCTTCACCTTGGCTGTACACATAATCTGTACTGCACAGTTCAATTTTATTTAAAACAGTACTATATCAAAACTGATATTCTTCTCCCCAGCCCCAGTGCTGCTTTTATGAAGTCAGAATGAAATCCTGAGATCAGAAAAGGATATATTCTTTCTCTGCACTTTACTGCTAATAATAACTTGCTACTCCATTTCTTGGGTCAGCATCCAGATTCAAAATTAAACCATCCCTCCTACTTCTGAGTGTGATCATAAACAGTAAGAATTGTCTTGCACACTAATAAATGCATTCCCTCAAGTCCTGATTTCAAATTGCCATATGCTCTCTTTCATGCAAGAAAAGCAAGTTCTGTAATAAGATTTTCAGCAACTAATTAGGCTTTAAGGGAAGTTAACAATATTTATAATAGTTGATGTTTTCTTGAGAACTTCAGCCGTTTGGGGAAGGAAGGGTGAAGAGGTTGCGTTTTTCTTCATTTCTCCTCTCTAACTATTAGCTACAGTGTATAATTTATGATTCACTTGAATATGGACCTAGACCTTTCCTATAACCACCCCCTCTTGGGGGAGGTTTAGGACAGCCCAACCAGTTATTTTTATCAACTCCTCCACTCTTTAAGATTCTGCTTTTAAAAGTGCTGGAGATAAAGGCTTTCAACACACTAATCCCAAAATTGAAATTGTAAGCAGTGCACCTTCCAAGCTTGATATGGACATGACATAACATGATTGAAGAGGAGCACCTGGGGAATTAAAGGCTTGACATTTCTTGTCTCCCCTTAAAAAAACATATATTAAAATAAAGCAGCTAAAAGAGGACTCCAAGCTAAAGGAACACTCCATGTTCTGTAATAGGCATTTAGCAACTCTGCTGAGACAAGACACTTCTCCCAAGTTCAGGACAATTCACTAGGAAAAATTAATATATACAGTCTGAAAATAATCTTTGGCACACTGATGCATATTCCTCCACCATAGCCTTTAGTGCTGACCTGGGAACTTCTCCGAAGCTCGTGGATATGGATAGGAATCATAGCACTAACTTTCCTCAGATCCGGATTAAATCTGTAAACATTAGACTGGTTTTTAAAAGGGTACCCAAATAAGGTGCAGCCACATCCTTCCTTATTTGCCTGAAATTGAAGGATAGCTCTTCTTAAAGTGTTATCCAAAATAAACTTTCTGTTTCTCTTAATCCATCAAAACAATATGGTCATTCATACTCTATTCTGTCAGTCATTTTTATGCACTTTTCATGTTCTGTTTCACAAAACAATTTACATAATTAAACTAAATAATACCTTTAGGCTTGAATACACAAAGTGGGAGCAGGTCTGAACTAGAAATTTTGTTCCAGTATCTCTTTATAAGCAGTAAACTTACAGTGTCCTCATATGCCACTGAGCAAGCTACTTGCTCCACTGGCACGCCTGCTGAAGGTTTTGCTGCTCCTTCCCTTCTTCTGAGGGGTCTCCAAAGCCTCTCAATTTCAGCCAGACAGGTAAGTCTCCTGTAAGCCATTTTTCTCTGAATTCCCATGACCAGCAACTGCTTCAAGTAACTCCACAACTTTTTAAAACAGAAATATTTTTTTTTCTCCTGATGATCCCCATCAAGCAGAAGAGCACAAAACAGAAAAAGGGTTAACATTGTGATTTACCTGCAATTTTGGGATAAATTTCCCTTATCTTGGACTGCTACCTCTGATACGGAGGAGATGGGCTACCCACACACAACCCTTGTGGCACTTCTCTGACAGAAATGCAATAACTTCATCTTGCCCGTTCTTCCATTGTTCTCAGTTAATTTCTTCTATCAGTACAGCATGCTCTTGGAGCATGGCTTTGGTCTTGGAAGAAATAAAAATCTTACATGCTTCTGACAGCCAGGTGAGGGAAAGTCCCTTACAACAGGACTCCCCTACACATACAAGTCCAATAAAGCCAACGTGTAAAATATGCTGGGGTACAAATGCACAACATAATGTCTATTTCACAGTTATGTTGATGCTATTACCCCTTAGCAGCTGCAAGGTAACTAGTTCCTCTTTCTTGGCCATACTTAGGGCATTTGTACAGTCTACATGTGAAATGAGCCTCTCTGCTGATGTTAGTCTATGCTATGCCATTGACTTCTGTGATCCCTTCCAAGTAATACCTTCTGATGATCTGATCCAAAACCCTTTTAGGTGAGAAGTTTAGGTGAGAAGTCTTTTTTTTCCCCTGCAGTTACATCACTAATGTCCTTCTTTGGAAAAGTTCTGCATCTATTTTGCATAGCTAATATGCTTTAGCCATTTTTTCTCTCTCCTAACTATGAACTGTGCTGTCTCCTTACTTTGTCTTATAGGCCTCAAGACTGCCCAGGGTTTCTGTAGTGTTGTGTGAATCAGTGCTGCCTCTGACATACCGTGGCCCCAGGATACATTGCACACACCCTTTGCCTGGCTTGAGAGGTCTTCACTGCAAGGGTGGCTCATGGCAGCCTTCCATATGGCTTGCACTGGCATCTTCTTCTCGTAAGAGGTGGGATTTTAGGGCTGCTTTTTTTGCTCTCATTCTTCTGCCTTGTGTGAGAAGGCTGGGCTGGTGAAAAGGGTGTCATTCTCTGTGGTATGTTACTGATGCTGGCTGTAAAGGCAATGATTAGCTGGTGTTATCATAGAGTTGTGTAAGGGGGCTCCAATTGCTCTGCATTACCTGCTAATGCCACACAAAACTCAGAGCTCAGCTCACCAAAAAGAATGAAACCAGCCACAGGGGACTTCCAGACAAAGAGTGTAGAAGGGATCGTTTAGTTTCCTTAGGACACTAGTGGATAATAAAGCATGAAATGGATGTTGAAGGCTAAAAGGAGAGTTCTGTTTGCCAATCACCCAATGTCACTAAGTGCTTTTTTATATAAGGTCCCATTGTACAAAAGCTAAACAGGCAATTCAAAAAATATTGTACACTTAATCAATACTAATGACACTGTCCTTAATCTAGTTACAACTGTCTGTCCCTGCGCTTTCAGGGATAAAAATTTTCTTCTGAGGCATTAGTGACTGAACAAAAGCAAATTCTATAGCTTATCACATTCTTCTGAAATACTTATTTGTCTGCTGCCAAAGGCAAGGTAGTGGATGGAAGTGGCCTTTGTGTGGTCCCAGAAGCTGGGTGCAAAGCACTGCCATTAAAAGCTCGTTCCAAAAAGATATGTACTCCACTGCCAATAGATGCTTAAAAACATTAGTATTAAAGTGATCATAAGCAGTTTTAGACTGAAAAGTACGTGAAATAATCTAAGTAGATCATAAGGAAATTAATTTTGAAAAACCACCTTCAATACAAAGTTTTACAAATCAACTTGTGTCATCACCTATTCATAAGGAATTTGGCAGGCATGTACGAATCCAACTGGTATTTTTTGTAAAGCCTTTATAAAGACAACCAATACATTTTTGCAGTCTAGTCTTTGGCTAATCAAAAGCTATGGAAAACCAGGGTTAAATCTTCTTTTCTTCTCCTTCCCCACCACTCCCAGAAAGATTCATTGCTCTAAACTGTCATTTCAGCAAAATTTAAGTGCCACAGCCTTAACTTATGATTTTATAGCAAACCCACTCAGCATCTTTAGCACCTCCAAGCATGTCCAGAACTGCCCAGCATCTTGATAGGGCTGAGGTGGCTGGCAGCACCATCATACCTAATCCCCATCGTATTCCAAAATTGGCCCCCTTCCTGCAGAGATCCCCATGGGCCCAAACTCAGGCAGCTTTCCCAGGAGGCACCTGAGATGCACCAATGGGATAAAGCTCCCTACAAAACCTATCGAGGGCAGTCATTTTCTTTTTTTTGTCTTTTACAGTACTTGCAAAAGGAGAAATGCTTTTGGTGTCCCCTTCTTTTTTATTCCTCGTTAAGACACTAGTCTAGTAATTGAAGGATTCATGTAGGAAGGAGCGCAGGGCCCTAGATTCAACATCTAATCAAGGTGAAGTCGTTAAAATTCGTATTTCCAAGTATGACACGACAATTGGTTTGAGAATCTTTTTGTAAAAAGCAAATTCAAACACCAGTGCTTCTGATAGCATTAGGGTATCAGGTACAGTTTTCAGGAAGCATGAATCAAAACATTTTTGTAGTAATGACCCATTTATAGGGACACCTTCATGTCTTAAGGACCAAGATGAGATGCATTAAAACATGTCTTTTCCATTGTTAATCATTCTCATTGCTCATAGAAAGAATCCCAACAAATTTCATCAAGAAAAATCACATTTAAGTGTGTAGGACGTCAGCTGATATCTCTAATATTATTATTCTTCCTCCGCTTTTACTGAATTCCGGTCTTGTTTGCCTTATTGGGGCAGCCATAATTGTATGGGAAAATGCTTCATCACTGCTCTATTATTTTGGAAACTGAAAACTTTGAGTCAAAAACATTTCCACTGAAACCAAGAATTTCTATTTGGGAAGGCTGCCAGGCTGCCTCTTGCCCAAGTAATCTGCTTGTCCCATGCCACCGTATTTATATATCTCTTCATAGGCGAGGGGGGTGAGGTTTAGAATTTAGCATAAGAAGGCATCAAAAAAGGCAAGAAATGCATCTTCTTGCATCTTCCTGCATCTTCCTCTGTTGTCTGACTGAAGTCCACAGAGAGGTGGAGTGGTTCACCATGAAACTCTGTAAACAGAGTGCATCAGCCTTCACCTTCTCAATTCCAGATGCTGCTGTTCAATGCTTGCTGCACAGCCCACTGAAAATCACAAAGGACTTGATAAAATGCACGCAGTTCGTGGCTATCTCCTTGTTCAAGTCAGAGCTACTTCTTACCTTTTGAGCATGGTCCAGGGAAGGGAATGAAGACATGGAAGGAGGCCTGCCCTAGTTTATTGTCAGCATATCTCTGAGATCAGAGGGAAAGAATTTTCTGTCTTAGGCAGGAGGAAGTTTTAAAACATCAGTGAAAAATGCCATAGACACTTTAAGTATTTTTCGTAATGTACAACACACCTTTATAGTTTCCAGAAGTTACTGCTTGAAGTTACAGCTCTATCAGCAAGTGAAGAGCTAAAGAAAAGTCATAAAAGATCTACTACTATAGCAGCACTGCTAGAATTTGGACCTAGATTTCCCCAATAGCTTGACCCTTTTAATCTTGGAGTACAATTGAGGTTTTGCGATTTATTTTGACAGACCTAGAATCTGGCCTTCAGACACATAGTACTTGTCCCACTTGTTCCGCAGAGGCTATATATCATTTTGATCAACACTCAAAGTTGAAGTTTCCCCCAGAGCCAAGAAAATGACATTTACTGAGCCATAGCCCGTCAAATATTTATGAATCATAACACATTAAATAAAGATAGAAAAAGAAACTGTGAGAGAAAATAATGTTTATAATTTTTTCCCTCTGTTTAATTCCCATCTGCAGTGAGCTCTTCTGGAGGTCTGCTTAAATACCATCCATGTTTTTTCCACAAAAAACAATCCCATTTCAAACTAGTTATAAGACATTGCAGTGTGCAGCATATGGGATGTGCAAGGCAAAACTGATGACTAATACTGAAGGCATTATTTATTAACTTTAATTCATAGTATCTCATATCCGCCTGTCAGTTCACTCCTCCTCCTCCTTTTTTATTATAGATGAATGAAAACTGATGCTTTTACATTCTTTTTAAGCCATTAAAATATGTTAATTATTTACGGTGAGGCATCACAATGAATAATGAGATACATCCCTGAAGTTTTCAGCTTCCTGATGCAGCAGTTTCTTGGCTTAGGCACTGTTTAAAGCAAAAGACATGAAATGATACAAAAAAAAAAAAATTAAAAAAAAAAACCAACCAAAACCACAACACTTTTCTTCAGAATTTTACCAGGCCAAATTTAAGAGAGTCATAAATTGTCAACACTGATACTTGGGCTAGTCTTCTGAAACACTATTACACTAGTGTATTCCAGGGTTATGTGTCCAAATGTGCTTTCAAAAGCTGTTTTATCACAGGAAAAAAGTACAGGAAATGGGAAGGGACTGTCTGTTGATATGGGCTCAGAATGCAATACTGATTTCAATGTGAAGTCTGCATGAAAATTATTATTGTGAATATCTTTAGCTACAGTAACTAAAAACCTTAGATCCAAATATATGTTGCAGTACTGAACCTTTAGGCCTTTTTTCTCTAAACCTGAACTCCAAACCTAGAGGTCAGGACCCAGTAAACCAGTATACGCAGCCCTGTGTCTGCTGAGAGTACCTGCCTGTTCCAGGCCAGGTCAGGAGCTCTGATTATTTGGGATCATGAGCTGGGAATCTACTCCTAGGGCAGTATCTTTGCTCTAAAACCGCAAAAGGGGCCATTTAAAAAAAAATAGTCACAGTGCCTTTAATATTTTATAACAAGGCAAAGACTTAGAACCTTCATTTTGCAACGGGGAAGACCCAGCTTCAGCTTCAGCTTTCTTTCAGTCTGTGGGAAATGAAACCTATTTCTGCTTCTCCAGGAAAAATATTGGACACTGTTGGGGAGGAGTATTTGTTACCCCTCGGTCCCCTTGAGGATGTGCCATAGTGAGCAAAGGGCTGATAGTTCAAAATGTCGGAGAAGGAGAAGAGTGTGAGTCTGGCTGTGATCCTGCAGCTCCCTGACTTGTGTGGTCAGGATGAGCAGGTACAGGCTTGCAGACTGTCCTAGAAAGACTGCAGCAGTATTTTAGCACTTCCATGTGTATCGTCTATCCTTTCAGCAACATTGCAGCAGAATGAAGTGGCCATGGCTTCATCTACAAAGAGAATCAGCATCTCTCGCTGTAAGGGCAACAGAGTTCTGTATGTAACCTGGGTGAAGTGAAACTTTTCAAGGAAGTCTCCATGATTACCCAGGTCAGATACAGGTTTCACTGTGCAGATGCAGCCTATGCAGCTATCACTAGTTCCCCAGGCAGAAGCACATTGCGTGTATAAGAAACACAAGACTAACCCCTTAAGGTTTAGACTTTTTGTAGATCACAACTACTAGTTATCAGTTTTTTAATTCTTATGGAACGATACATATCCTTTTGTGTGCACCAAAACAGGCTGAAAAACTGTTTCTTCTGTTTTTTCTGATGCTTATAGTCAGCCTAAAGGAGTTCTTTCATCTCTTTAGAGTGGATGAACTAGAGCAGAAGAAATGGAATTATTTGGATCTGAAAGTTATGAATCAACTCTTTGGTGTAGAATGACTGGTTCTTGTCAGTCTTGCATAATGCATGTTATGTTAGCATCACGTGACAAAGAGGCATGAGGATTTTATCCCCTTCCAATTACATGGCAAGTGGTGAGAGATGTGATTCATGTCTATAAGGTACTAGATGCACCAAAGAAATTAGAAACAGACCTTCTGTATTTCTAACAGAGAAACCAAGGATTCAATCCTGCGGCTTTGAAAACATAATTATGTGCAGATGTAACAAAACCAGTTTAATAGTATTTTAAAAAAAATGTTGTGGAAATCTCTGACTTGAAGAGGATAGAAATTAAGGCTAGGAGCATTTACTTTGGGATAAAGGATTCTCATGTTGTTGTTTTTAATCCCTGGAAAGAGGTCCTATGCCAACCACCTACTTTGCGCATATCATCAAGTATATCTCCAGCTGCAGAGCTACGCACATAGCCATATTAGTTCAATAGTGATAAATCCATGAAACAAGGAGTAGTAGGGTCCTGATTTTGAAAGAAATGTCTTCACACTTCCAAGTCACTGCATTTCAGGAAGATGTTGTCCTCTCCATGGTGTCCTGAGGTCCCAACTTCCCGTGCTGTGAGGAATCCCGACAGGAGGAGAGGACATCTCCCTGCACTGTATGCACACAATGGCCCTATCCACAGCCCACAACTGTCACAGAGCAGCATACACCAGTCTTTCCCTGGCCTGAGTTACATTTGTTCAGCTGAAATGGGAGAAGTTAGAGCTTGGATTCAGCTAAGACGTTTCCAAAACTCCAGTCCAGTCTTTTAAGTGAGTCCGAACCAAATCTATATTGTGTTTTGAGGAATGCAAGTATCAGAGTGGGTAATTTCCAGAATGAGGAAAATGTCACTTTGCTATCCTACATTTTGTAGTTGCCGCAAGTGCTGGGCATAGGTGTGGTTGAAAGTTCTGATGGAAGCTGCTGTGACAATATTTCCAGGCCCGTAAAATACAGGAAATATCAAAAATCTTTGGGGGATTGGGGATGATGATATGAGCACATTAGTTTTATCTATTTGTAGAATTCAGAGAATTTGGGAAAGACTTTCTTGAGTTTATTAGGGAAAACTGAATCGTTAAACTTCTGGAAATCCCACTGTACGTTCTCATGAGCTGAACTGCCAGGGCTCTCTGGCAGGAGAGAGTTATTATACGTCTGGGAAGAGCATGTGATAGTTTCCAACTTCCTTCATAATAAAAAAAAACCAAAAACCTTCACTTCGCTAAATGATTAGGAAATAAAATGGCTTAGGCTACAAGACTTTTTCTTCGCATTGCCTTTCTTATACAAACTTCAAGTAAATTTAACTACTGAAATTTTTGAGAAATAGTTTGGGGAAATCATAGCTATTCATTACACAGTCTCTTCTTAAACAAGGTACCCTTGAGAAATTGTATTGTCCAGGAACTGGAACAAACACATTTACCATTATATCACAAAGTTAATGCTTAGCTGAATAAACTCAATTTTAAAGCAATAAATATTTGTGAATAATGTTATTATCAGCAGCTACAGATACACCTCTTCACATTTCTAGCAGGTTAGTAGGCTGTTCAATCCATTTGCTTGTTTCCTTGCTTGTGAAGAGTGGTTAGTAGCTAACAGAAAATCATGAAGTACCTCTTTGATGATTTCATTTGGTTTGTGCTTGTTTTTTACCATGAACACTTCCTTAAATTCTTTACCACAATGATGGAGCTCTTGTGGGCATGGCACGTCTTTGGTTGCGTTACATCATGTGACTATGTGGATCAGAAAGAAAAAGGGGCGATTTTTTCCTGTTTGTCTATGATGAGCATTGTCAGGTCTCTGGGTCAAAACCCCCAAATCTTTAAACCCATAAACCCCAATTAAAACCCAGATCGTCTAGTAACTCTCATCATATCAGTTGTGTCAGGTGGCGCTTTACCTATGGGTAAAAGTGACTTGGAGTCATCTATGGAGCTACAGAGTCCAGAGAGACATCAAACCCCTGTTCAGAAAATCATTCAGAAACAAAGTGAACATGGGCCAGTTGGCAAATGGAGTACCCATGCACTCAGAGCAAAGAAATGCAATGGTCCCAAACATTTGTCAGCTCAGCTGATTTGCCTCTGCTGCTCCCTTGATTGTGTAAAGTTTCTTTGTATCTGTGAGATGTTAGTGGGACTGTTTGTGTCAGTAAGAGCTCACCACAGCAGGGAAGTGTTGCAACATCTCTCCCCCTCCTGGGGAAACCGTAGAGGAGCGTCTTTGAGTCTGTGTGTGGGGAGCAGAGGGCAGGAAGGGGAAGGGAAGTCACCACTGGCTAAATATCTAGAATTTAGTTTTCCTTTTTTACAACTTCTCCCTTCCCATTTATTATTATTATTATTATTATTGTTATTATTATTATTATTATTATTAAATTTCTCTGCATTTTATTTATTTATTTATTTTTAGTTTCATTGGGCCTTCTTCCCTGTTATTTTTTCTTCAAAGCTAAAAAGACCATGTGCCAAATTATAAATGAAGGCGTTTCGGTATGCAGTCACTGGCTAAATATCTCTGTCTATCCTAAGTGCCCTCTCTTTGCACTGAAGCAGGTTTTTGTAGCTGGTGGGATTCCTGACGTGTTCCCAGCCAGGCACTGAAGCTCCATGTGCTGTAGCAGCAGTAGGGTCTGAAGAGCAGAGGGGATATTTCACAAGCACGGACACATTTGCACAAGCTGCTCTCACTTCTTGTTCTGGCGGTGCTCTCAAGTGACTTCACTGGGCAGGCATTCCTCTCGAAAGACTTGGGGATTGTTATCCTGAAACTTGTGGTGCAGTAGTAAAATTCAGCTGCCATACCTCAAAATTAACAATTTAGTTACAGGATTTCAGAGGTTTTAGAAATACAATAGAAGGGATTGTTCAGTTCCTGGGCAATAAATTGTTTAATAATTTTGGGATTAATAATGGGCTTTCCATTGAAAGAATCTATGAATGGATACTTCAAAGCCAGAGTGGCGTAATCTAGACCAAGGGAAGGGTATAAAACGGCAATGAAAGAGGGAACTTCCCAGAAAGAGGTAATATGTTGATGATCATAAGGATTTCAGTTGTCTTTTCTAGAAGGGTGGCAAGAGAGGCAGCTTCTGTGCAAATTTCCCCAGGCTGCTCCTTGGCCTTGTTGAGTTTCTTCTTGCAGGATCACAGAAGAGGTGTGACAGCTGATGCTTTTCCTCTGGTGGACATGCGCAACCTCTACATGCGGTGTCAACAGCTGTTTTTTACAACTCCATACCACTGAGGTAGAGGTGAAGGTCCTTGTGTCATTTAAAAGCACTAATCAAAAAACCTGCACCTTGTATGCAGGATAACCATGTTTTCTTCGTTTCTATCCCTATCAACACCCCTACAAAGTCCTCACTGGTCTTGTAAGGAAAGAGATGCTATAAACATATTGTAAATAAATGAAACATACTTATGCTCTGAGTCTCTGTGTATATGTTGTATTTGCAGACTGTTGCATTTGTCTGTTTCTCAGTTGCTTAACAGTTGATGTAAGAAACTAATTTAAGACTAGTAAGTACAAGGGACAAGTATTTACTCTCCCTTAACTCACTCCCTTTTTTTCAGTGGAGTTGGTTCTATTTTTTTGCTGCTGTGAGATCATACAGAGTTATCTTTTCTTCATTTCTATGTGTAGACAAGGATTAAAAATCTTTGCTTGGGAACAGTACATGAAATGCACTTAACTTGATAGTGTTGATTTCTCTGTTTGAGTGTCCACTTAGATTACTGGCACTTTCATAGTAAAAGTGGCTGAAGATGGTAGTGAGGAATTCCATAACTGGCAGATATTGTTGGTTTTTTCATTGCTTCACAGTGCTTTCTGAATATCTGGATGACCTTGTGCCTTTTTAAACTACATTTGTGCCCATCTATCAAGATGATTCGTATCTACAAGAACTGCTACAGTAGAGCAGTTTGGGAAAATGACCACAACGATTCAAATAGAGTCATTTTGTATTCATTCATTTATGAAATTTTCCTAGCACCTGAACTAGTTTTTGCTATCAGAGTTTATTTACTGCAAATACCAAAATGTAGAGATGTGGAGCTGAATCTTGCACTGTAAAGTCTTTAATGAATACAAGCTGCTTGGCAAAACTTAGACCTGATTCCTTCACAAATCACTGCTGTTTCAGCAGACTCATTTTGAATTTTAAACAAACCTGAATATGGAAATGCAAATTTGATTTTATATCAAAATTATCAGCATCTTTCCCCTTTTTTTAAGCCTCAAAAAAAGCAAAAATTATTTGCATTATATTTGGCCACCCAGGGTCAAGGGGCCTAATTATTAATCATCGTAATTTTTTATATTAGCCTGTAATCCTTTGTGAGGGTTACCAGTTTGTGATGCTGCCATTCTTAGCATGCAAGCAGCCTCTGCTCTAGTAGATGCTCCCCTCCCACCAGTTGCTCTTTGCTCCACTGGCAGCTCTGACAGATTATTCCAGCTTTCCTCACAGATTCTGTTATTTTAGCTCTTAGAAAGAATGTAACATTGTGAACTGAGACACTTTATTGCACACAGGATGACCTTAAGTAAATTCTTCTGAATCCTTGCCCTCCTGAGACTCTTAAAAAGATTTTTATACTTCAGATCTTACAAGAGACAAAGTTTTGAGTATTTTTTCTCTTTCTAAGTTATCATTTTTTGCATCCCTGTGCTAGAAGTTAGTACTTTGTATTGGGATGATACTCTATACAATGGTGATACTCGTCCAGTTTTCTATACACCTTTACAAATAGAAGTACCTCCCCAATTTATGGTATGTCTCTTTTGTAACCAGATAACATAATAAATTGACATGCCCCTTGATTCTTTACGGTTAATCTCAGTTTCTATCAGATGTCAACTGATTGATGGGATCTTCACCACGTTCCTCCCATTTGATCTCACCTCTCTTCAAAATATCTAGAGGATGAGTTGCAGTGGGTGTTTTGCTCTGCTTTAGCCTGCAAGCATCATACTTCAGAACCAATCCTACTCATTTCCATGGCTTTTCCAGGGAAAAAACAAACATTGGAACACGGTCAAAAGAACATTTTACTTATGAAAGCGTGCAGTTTTGGGTAGAGCAGAAATATTAGTGAATATGTCACAAATTTGGCAGCACCATCTGAAAGTAAAAAGATGTTCTAATTTTGCTTTCACAAGCAGTTCTAAATGGTTTCCTGCTGCTCCCCAAGTGGACTCCAAACTAGTATACTGGGTTTGTGAGGCCAAGATAAGTTTGCAAGGACAAGTTCCATGTCTGAGAAAGGGATTCCCAAAGGGCAATACATTCAATAAGGTAAGAACTACTGATAATAGGTCACAGAAAGAAAACATTGAAAGAAGGGTAATTCAGACACCTGAGGCGTTCATCTGAGAAGTGAGAGCCCTGGATGCTGTTTTCTACATGCAGACTTTACATGACAAAGACAGCAGCTGTAATGCATAAGGGGTAGCTAAAAATCAGCACCAGCACCTACTAGTAGCCCTCTATTTAAAACCAACATATTTTCTGAGTGAATTTAAGGACCTGTAGGATTCAGCACCTGCCTGCAGAGGATATCTGGGTTTCTTCCAAATATTCCTTTCTGGACCCATGAGCCTTTTGCTCGGCAGCACAACAAGCACCAGCAGGCATATATATAGAAAATACCCTGGCCAAGATTGCTTCAGAGACTGATGTAGAACATCCTTCTCAGGTGCAGGACAGCAGGCTTGAGCCTTTTGCGTCCACGAACAGGATGGACACCGCAGGCAGCCTCCTGTTATAGAAAAAATGGGTGTGAGTGCTGCTGGCCTGCTTTAGTGCTGTCAAAGAATAACTGTAGGCATTTCCTCAGAAGATAATGCTATGGTCTGCATCTCACAGGGAGGAAGATCTTGGATTCTACAGACACTTTAGATACCAGAGGCTGGTGTTTAGCACCAGAAAGGCGGTGTGACCTGGCACAGCCCCGTCCTCAGCCTTTACTGCTGGCCAGCTCTGGGCAACTACCTGATTAATGCACAGATATTTGTATTGCCGTCCTCAGGCAACACGTTCTTGCTGTAAACACCAGGTGTTGAATCTGGGACCTTAGAGTGCGCACCAAAAACTCTGTACCTAAACCAGAGGTACTTGTGTTCTGGCTTGGATTTGTCTTCTAGTTGCCCTATTGATCGAAGGTCAGGATGCCAACACACAGAAGATTGGCAACGTAATGACTCCCTTACACCTAATCATTCAGTTGGTTGTATATTCACAACACATATAGATACACACATGACAAATACACAACCTATTCATGAAGTTTGCTATAATTTTGTGATTCATATCACAAGTCACAGTATGTTTATTAGACTAGATTGTCTAAATCAGCTAAGCGTTAGGTTTTCAGACAAACACTACAAAAAAATGGAGTGGGGAAATTAGCAGCTATTCTTTGACTTCCTCTTTAATTAAAGCTTACTGTGACATTTTCCTGTAAATGAATGAAATTCCTTGTTACTTACTGATTAGCTTTGAGCTGACTCTTACACAACAATTAATCAGCCAGGCACTTTGACATTATACCAAGACATGTAGGATGTTAACATACTCCTGATTGCACAAAGAATTCCAATTAAAAAACCAAACCTTGGACTGAAGAATAAAATTATGAAAAAAAAATTCTAATGAGTAGTACTGTTTCAGAGACCAGTGCAATCTGACTGACAACATCATCCTGACTTTTCTCGTACACCTTTTTGAAGAGATATCTAGGAAGTGAAGCTGGTAACAAAACTGGAACAGATTCAGAGGTGTTACTGACTTTAGCAGAAAATTTGCTCCCTGGTGAAACTTGATATTGCGTTATTTATTTGTATACACAAGAAAAAAATCAGTATTTGCTGAGTCATGTTACTGCAAAAATGTCAGTGAAGGGCATCATGAAAATAAGATCTGAGACAGCTGTTGGATAGCTACCTACAGAAACCTAAAGTAATGTTGCCCTACTCTTCTCCAAACACAGCCTTAGCAGCCAAAGGCGGAGATATCTGTGACAATACTGTGAGTTATAGTCCAAAACGCTCCCTGTGGGCATGGAGATAGGACACTTGGAAAAGAGACTTTGAGGGAATGGTAGGAGTAGGACCTGCACAAGTCTAGCTGGGCATTTGGGAGCTAGTTTCCCCCTTCTGCCTTGTAGTACATATCTAGACAACACATCACAACAAAGAACTTTCTTTGGCCAAGGAATAAACAAAATATTTGTGGCCCATGTTCCCCTGCTTCAGCAGTGTAACCTGTAGCTCATTCCCTCACATGTTATACCCTCACCTCTTTGCCTCCCCAGCCATGCTTCCCTTTGTCCCTTGTATTTCTCCAATATGGACAAAATATGTCACTGCGGCAGCAGCTGCAAACACAATGGAAGGCTAGAGGAAGCTCAAGGGGCACCAGCAAATCTTCAAGGAGGGAGCGTGAGAGGTATCTGCCCTGCGCACTGTGTGGTGGTCAAGGTAGCATGGGGCAGATACTCTCTAGGCCACCAGATACTGCTGTTATTGCCTAGGGGAAGATGGAGATTCCACAGTACCTCCTTTCCCCAGCCTAACTGTCAGGATCCTGCAGTCCTGCTCTGTCCTCTTCTTTACAAGAATAGGCTGCTTCTCCCTGCACCTGCCTCACCTGACTCTTGCTGTCCAACGTGCTCAGAGGCAGGTCTGCAAGCAGTCTGCTCCCAGGTTGCACTAGGCTTTGGAGAAGGGGACAGAACAGGGCAGAGAGCAAAACAACCTTGTCCCTGCCTTTCAGAGTGCAACTGCAGGTGGTCTGTTCTCTGGGTATCAGGGAGGAATTTCTTCCTCCGATTTGCCTTGTGCCCATCATGGACCCCTGAGTACGTCTTGCAAGCAGCACTGAGCTGCAAACCTCCCAAACAGAAAGATAGAATAATAGAGTGACATAATATCTCGATTTGGAAGGCACCCATCAGCATCATCGAGTCTAACTCCCTGCTCATCACAGGAATACCTGAAAGTGAATCATACGTCTAAGACCGTCTTCCAGACACTCATTGAACTCTGACAGGCTTGGGGCCATGATCACTTCCCTGGGGAGCCTCTTCCAGGGACTGACCACCCTCTCAGTGAAGAAACTTTTCCTAACTTGGAATTCTCTTGGTACAGTTTCCTTCCATTTCCTTGTGTCCTTTAGCGGGTCACCAGAGAGAGGAGAGCAGCACCTCCCGCTCCACTTCCGTGAGAAAGGTGCAGGCTGCCAAGAGGGTACCCCTTGGCCTTCTCTTCTCCAAGTTGAACAAGCCAAGGGCCTCAGATGCTCCTCATAAGTCTTGCTCTCAAGACATTTCACCATCTTGGTCATCCTCCTCTGGACACACTTGAATAGTTTGATGCCCTTCTTACATTGATGTGCCCAAAACTGCATACAGAACTTGAGGTGGGACCACACCAGTGTGGTGTAGAGTAGGACAATCACCTCCCTTGACCAGCTGGCTGTGCTGTGCTGGATGCACCCCAGGACATGGTTGGGCCTTTGGGCAGCCAGGGCACACTGTTGACTCATATTCAATTTGCCATCAACCCAAACCCCCACATCTCTTTTCATGGTGCCGCTCTCCAGCCTCTCATGCCCCAGTTTGTAAATATAATCAGGATTACCCTGTCCCAGGCAGAGAAACCTGCACTTGCTTTCGTTAAATTTCATACAGCTGGTGACTCCCTAGCCCTCTAGTATATCCAGATCTCTCTGTAAGGTCTCTCTATCTTCAAGGGAGTCCACAGCTCCTCCTAGTTTAGTATCATCAATGCAAACTTAATGTACATTTTATTCCTGCATCCAGATAATTTATAAAAATGTTAAAGAGTACTGTCCTTAAAACTGAGCCCTGGGCAATCCACCAGCTTGATGTAACTACGTTTACTCTAACTATTTGAGCCTGACCTGTCAGCCAATTGCTCACCCAACATATTAGGGACTTGTCTAGCTGTGTGCTGGACATCTTGTCCAGAAGGATACTGTGAGAGACAATACCAAAAGCTTTGCTAAAATCCAAAACCATCACATCTGCTGACTTCCCTTCATCAACTAGATGGGTGACCTTGTCATAAAAGGAAATTAAGTTAGTTAAGCAGGACTTTCCCCTTATAAACCTGTGCTGGCTATGACTAATGACTGTGTTGTCTCTGAAGTGTTTTTCAATAACTCCCAGAAAAACCTCCTCCATAATTTTCCAGGCACCAAAGTGAGATTTACAGGCCTGTAATTACCAGGATCTTCCTTCTTAACCTTCTTGAAAATTGGGACAATGTTTGCCAGCTTCCAGTTGACGGTGACCGCTCCAGACTCCTAAGACTGTTGAAAAATAAAGGAGGGAGGTCCCACAGTGACATCAGTCAGCTCTTTTAGTACCCTGGGCTGAATCCTTATGTGCATGCGACTGGAGCAGATGATCGTATCTGTCTCGCACAGGATCAATGACAAATTGTCTGAAGGTCTTGAAGGTTCTACGCATAGGGTTGCAATTGTTCACACAGGTTGCATCATCATTGACAGGGATGGGAACAATAGGCAGTTGTCTTCAATGTTGCTGTCGAAAGTATTTCCGCTCCTCACTGTGATAGCTGTGGCCATTCTGCCCGTGCCTCCATTGCACGCATGTAGCAGCTAGGGTGGCATGAGTGGCTGGAGATATGACACAGACAGACAGGCAGCTGTTGAGGCTGCAGATGGAAGAGGGAGTAAGGGGCGAGTAGGATGTGTCACTGCTGGCTCTCCATCACCTTCGAAGGAGATCACTGCTTGTGCACAGGATGGGTCTTTAAATGTGCAACCAATAAATTAAAAGCTAAAGCTTAATTAAACTCCCTAACAACAGATGAAGCAAAGAACTTTTATAGTGCTGTTCCCTTATTCCCAGTTCTGTCAATTTAACACAAAACTGAAAGCCTCAAGTTTCATTTGTAAAGGATTAAGGAAAAGCAGAATTTGTTCATTCTTGGTTCTCCTAATTTTTGGCTGTAACATAGTTTTCTTGCCTTATTAGTCACCATATATCAAGTTCAGAATGTGTCTTTAGATCTGCTTTAACTTGTTTCTTCCTAATTGACATAATTTTTTGCTAATAATACCTTGAATGTTTATGAACACAGACTATAAAGTCCCTACTGGGAACTGGGAATATATTTAGTTGCATCTCTAAGGCATTTTCTGTTTTGCTAATACTTAGTTTTCTGTGTGTTTTAGTTTTACTGGATGTGTATAATAAAAATGCCTGTATGGCACATCTTTCACTTAGCTTACACAGGACAGGTTTTTCTCTGTTATCTGGACCTCTGGGATAAAATAGATAATTATTTTTCCTCTGTATACAATAATCATTATTTATATGATGTCATGCTTAACAGGCAGAGTGTGCCAGAAACATGCATCCATGGTTTGATGATACTTTCTTCCAAGGCAAGTTTACTGTGAATTACAGTATAGAGTGTGGCCTTCCTCACAGACACCTAGGCAACTAGTCCTACATCCCATTAACCTGTTTTGATCATGAAAGGCTTTCAAAATGCATAATTAGAATTGCTTTCATGATGTTGATGCCAGGTCAGATGCCTATACAGCCAAAATTGTAGTCCTATAAATCTGAAAAGACTCTCTATGATTTCTGCGTCATCAGAGTGAAGAACAGGCGTACCTCATTTCAGCTGATCCCAGTTCACTTTAACTTTTCTGAAAGAATACCTACATGAGGAAAACCTGTCATGAACAAAAAACCTTCACACCCGGAAAAGATTAAGCAAATAACTGGATTTATCAAAAGGCAGAGACAAACACAATGTTTTGTTTAGTCCTCATATTGATTTTTTTTCACTTGAATTAGCATAGTTGATATTGTCTCATAATCCATAATATGGTTTATTTAATGCAAGTGGTCTCTAAGAGATAGAGTCTCAGGAAGAGACTGCAAATGTAATCTCGTAGATTTGGGCTAAGCATGATCTTAATCTAATTGGGTCCTTAGTCTCTTCTCCTGTAGCTAAAGAAAAGGCACCATAATATTGCTTTATTTGATTGCAAGCTCTTCAGTATCTTCCTCTGTGTTTGTACGCTGTCTAGTGCCATGGAGACTTCTCCCTAGTTAAGGCCTGTGGGTGCTGCTGCAATATAAATAAATGAGAAAAAGGGGAGTGAAATTAAAGAAGAGGTTGCTATAGTCATTCTGTGTGTGAAGCTGATGTTCTCCCCTTCTAGCAAAAACCAATCCAGGTAGAAATGTAGACATTTCTGTAGAATATCTTGGTGCAGAGGAATAATCTTCCTCGTGGCTGATCTTGCTTTAGGAGAGAACTAGAAAAGAATCAGGCTGAGAAACGTGCTTATAGCTGAGAACACTCCAGGAACATATTTATGGCATGAGCTTGCCCTTTTGTCTGAAAAGCAGTAAACAACCATCATGAGAAATGGCAGAGTCAAGGAGGGTTTAAAGGTTGGAATTTATTAGAACGATGTTTCCTCACACCTAGTACTAAACTTTTGTCCACCAAATGTTCATTTCATTTCCTCATTGGAAACAATAAGAATTGCTCTCAAAAGACCACCTGTCTCATCCCACTGTCTTGTCTAGAAGTCTCCTGCAGAGCCAAACCTTGTATCCTTCATCTGGAGTTGTGGGCATGGGGAAACATTCATCTGCAAATGATAATACAGATGAGACAAAGTGTATGTTAGTCTGAACACCTATGGAGTTACTTTGAAAAACAACAGGCGGAACCAGACTCTGACGTCCTCAGAGCTCTGTAAACAAGGTGTAAGTTTTCAAACTAGAAAGCTTGGAAATACACTTTTCAGCATCATACTTCTACTTCTAGCTCCCAGTGCAGCTCTCGTTTGCACCCACCCTTAAAAGCCAGCTGGGTCAGAGCTGAGGCCAGCGCAGCGAGGTAACACAGCCGAGCAGCGTGGCTCTGACTTTCATGGGCCCCTTGAAATCACCCAGGGCACCTCCTCTGAATGGAGGCCCCAGTGGGGGCAGAGAATTCTCTTTGCTCTAAGTAGATTTGGGTAACCTTTGCAAACATATACACTGTCAACGTTATTTAAACATCCCTTGCATTCCACAGTCTGCTCCTAACACAGTGGTAAGAAAGGCTGAAGGAGCTCCCCAAAACCCACAGCTGGTGTGTGGCAGACCTTGCTTTAAAATTGGATCTCTTTTCACTCCTAGAGCTGCATTTCATCCTGCACTGCAGGACCCCCTCCGCTTTATTTCATGTAATCTGCTGGTTGGCCTCAGGACAGCTAGAAAGCAATACCCAAGCACCTCAGGTTGCAAACCACTTTTTGCCCAAACAAATAAATAATTTAACCATATTTGTCTCAGTGACGAATGATTTTCCTTGTACATTGCCCCTCCAATATGCAAAGGCTGTTACTCAGCAATAGTCCTGTGACACCTAGTTTACATTTTTATACCGCTGTGTAAATATACTACTCCTCCCCGTGCCCCTGTGGGGTAGAGGAGTAAATGTTTGATTTGCTCTTCACAGCCAGCAAAGCTGGCACAATCATGGTGTGACAGCGAGGCACAGCCCTGAGTTTCTTTGGAAGAGCAAAAAATCACAGTTGTAGAAATGTTTGTTAGCAGGAAGCTCTGAAGAACATTTAGTCCAATCTCCGGTTTTAAGCAGGACTACTTCCAGTGCAAGATAAAGTCCCTCGCAGCTCTATAAACGTTAAGTAACCACTGAGACTGGGACAGATTCTTCAAAATGTTACAAAATATCCATAATCTATCATTTTGGACTGCTGCTTTGTTTCTTGGTTTGGTGTTTTGGTTTTTTGGGGGTTTTGTTTTGTTGGTTGGTTGGTTGGTTGGTTTTTTACCCAAATCACAGATGCTTGTTTTAAAAATGCAGTGAAAACAATCAATGTTTATTTTGCTGCCACACATCAGAGAAGCTATCAAACAATGTTCTTTGGTAGGTTAAATCCTATTTGTTTTCTGTCTGAATGAACTCAGAGGCACGTAGAAGCACTTTCAGCAACCTCCTTTAACCTAAGCACATAATTTCTTCTCATCCCACACACTGTGCCAGGTTAAGAGATGTGAACAGTGGGAATCGCTGTAAACATGAGTCTTCTTTGCCTGATGGAATATGACAATTAATAATTTTAACTATTTACTTTTTTCCCCCCCAATAACAGTTTTGTGAGATTTAAGCAAAGCATGTACTTCCAGACCAAAGGACTAATCACGGATTCCCATGCTGACCATGACATGGCTTGAGGAATTGCCTGAGCATTGCATGGAAATGAGTCAATGAACATGGTGTTACTGCAAAGTGATCATCCTCCAGACCTGAAGTGAGCAGTGCTGAGGGCAGTTAGTAGGAAAAGGGCTGATACATTATCTAAGCTACAGGCTTATTGCCCATGAATATAGTTTTATGCTGTCCATGAGATACCTGGAATTCCTTGGCAGTCCTCTGCAGCCCTGGTGAACATTATTCTTCACCCATTCTCATCCCAAGAAGTTTGAAACCAACAGATGATTTTACAAGTCATCTATTGCTCCTTTGAGAAATCAGGAATAAAAATGGCAGTGGAGGAACAGGCAGGGTCATACCAGAGGTGGCAAGTTCAAGAGGACTGCTCGCTCTCACTGGACAACTGACCTCCTGAAACCCTAAGGAGAGAAGGTATTTCCATTACCCACAAAGATGATAAATTAGATTTGTTTTGTTTGGCAGCAGGACGATGGACAGCCATGTAGCTGTGACAGCAGGAGTGGAAGAAGCTGTAAAGCTGCCTGGCTGGATGGATGTAGCACAGACCCATGAGTCTGCCAGATGTGTAAAATATGTGAAGAGGATTTTCCCTGTTTTAGAGGTTAATTTAGAGTGGAGAGTGGGCACACTGACTCAGTTACTCTTTGCTAGCCATGTCTAACCACCTCACACTCCCTCTTCTGCACAGACTTTATTGCCCTCTGTGATACAAAATCTCTCTGCTCTACCTGCAAGGCTCTTGCTCTCACTGCTATCCCAGGTAGCTTTGGAAAGCCAAATGTATCCAAGTGGCAACATAGGCAGATTTTGCTCCATTTAGAATACACGGCATCCTTGATAATTGCTGCTTTCTTTAACAAAGACAGCCTATGTGGTAGCACATGTAGCCATTAACAAATCCTTTATCAACTCTGTTTTGCACTGATTTCACTGTGAAAGTCAATGAAGATTCCTGTGCCTCCATTTTACTGTTTTATTCCACTGACACTGAATTCAGCAGAGAAGCTCCTGCTTTGTACTTAAACTATAGTATGTGATAGTCATGGCTGTATTTTATTTTTTTTTTTTTTTTGTCTGGCTAATCTACCATATCATTATTTTCATCTTCTAGTAAGCAAAAGAGAAGAGCCAATGTAATTTACAGAAGCACATAAGAGTGAAAACTGTAGCAAATTATGATTTCTGAGTCTGCAGTCTGCTTACCTGCAGCTTTATGTCATCTCTAACTGGTCAAGAGATGTTTCTGCACTTATGAAAAGATGGAACTTCCTTTCATAAACATGCATGAGATAGTGTACAGGAAATGGCACCCTATTAAATTTTATGATGCTTAGATAATACTGAAGCCTACAGTAAGCTGACTAATAAATTATCAAGCCAAATAATACAAAGCATTGTACAAATAAATGACGTCTCTTGCTGGCATCATAAATGGTAGAATATTGACCATCAATAGCCCCAATATAAATTTGAGCCAAAAAAACCTCAGTATCAAGAACAAGAACAAGGAAGTTCATAGTCTGTTGTCTGTCATGAAGGAGCTTGGTCTTTAAGAGATGTTACAAAACAAAAGGCTGCCTGAGTCTGATTACTACCTGTCCTTTTGAAAATTGAAATGTATTTCCCCCAACAAAAACAGAGATTTTTTAAAAAATCCAAATTAAAAAAGAGGAACAGACACTGCAAGGGGAAAGTTCTGGTGCACTACAAGTGATCTGATTTTCCAAAGCTGACCTCACTGGAACAGCATATCTTATGGACTTTCACAGGAACATGTAGGTCTTTTACAAAGCTGAAATTTTCACTGTGCAATGAACCAGAACTGAAACACACTCTGGAGTAATCCGCTGAAAATATTCAATCAACAGGTCCACTTTGTTTCAGGTAGACATCTTTCATCCTTCTGCCAATTCTGATTACCCTGCTCTTTCTCCATCCCTTCTGTTCTTTCAGGAAGGTGGTGAGGGAGGAAAAGGGAAGGGAAATAAGAGAAAAAACAAAGGAGAAGGAAGGAAAAGTTTAAAACTGAATGCCAAGAGAAAATTTGTCACCTTCATTAAAAAGTTTCCTGAAAAAAAAAAAAATTCAGCCACTCTGCCCTCCAACCCTAATTCCCAAATTAATTTATTTTCAAACCCTCTAGAATTAAAATTACTTTGACACTTTTTTTGTACATTTTTGTGTGTGTGATTGGAACAGCTTCAACTTCCATATGTAACCACACTGAACAGGTCCATAACAAAATCCATCGGGTATGACCTCTGAGCTAGCCTGATCACAGGACATGACAGGCCTTTGTCACTTAAAAACTGGACTGCAATTTCAGAATACAACCTCAAGAGGAAATATGGAGCTGAACAGCAAGATAAGAACAGACTTTCAGCATTTATATAGTGTCAAAATTGACTTCTCACTTTCTTCTTTTTCCCAGATGAGTAGAAAATTGAAGTACACAAACAGCTGATATAACCTTCACCACTTTACACAGAGCTTATGACAAGTATCTTCGCATTTTTTCTGCTCTGAGCCATTTCTATAGCAATGTGCTACAGAGCAACAGCTCTTACTATGCTGAGGGAGCAGTGCTTGAAGTAACATAAACACAGAAATTATCTTAAAATTAGATTTCACCATCACTGAAAAAAAGACATTGCCCATGCCTGGAATTCATGGAATAAAAATTGGTTGTTGGAGTTTGGATATTTTTGAAACATTGGATAGCATTTAAATCCATTTTCAGTGTGCAGGATTTTTCCCTGCTTTCTAGCTGCAATTTTTGATGCACTAATTACTTGATTTTGCCTCTGACTTTAGTGTATAATATTGTTTCAACTAAGAAACGCTAAATCTTTTCAACTCTTCATCTCTGTTCAGTTATTATTTGGCCAATTCAGCAAATACAGGGGGAGGTCTGCTTTTCAACTGCTACCTTTTTTTTTTTTTTGCACGTGGG
>VWZL01005702.1:288815-362496 GCA_013396915.1 Stercorarius parasiticus
GGGATTTCACCTCTTTTTTTTTTTTTTTTTTCATATTTCTGCTCAAATCCACTGCCAGCTGAGTGGAAGTAGGAGTGTTTTGTTCATTTGCTTCTTTTGTTGCCAAGCTGTTCAAGAATTCCCTGACTTTCAGTGCAGTTCTCCTAATGATGAACCTAATGATGATTTTCTTTTCAGAAAGAAAATAAAAGCCTAGCTGTTTCCTAAATTCCTGAATTTTCAGAACTACCCAGCATGCATAGGCCACTCAGCATATTACATAGGAGAGCCTCCAATAAGGTTTTACATTTTAAATGGAAAAAAACCAATTACTGAACTTTAACACTAATAGAGAAATTAATCCAGTTTAGGAAGCACTGGCAGTTTGGAGTTATATTCATGTAAAAACTCTGCTGCGTAGATCTGCTGTGTAGATACCCTTCACTATTCTGACACAGACCTTCTGAGATAGCCCTATACCATTTACTAGGATACCTATACTAATAAATTAAAGAGGTCCAGAAACACTAACCCCTCTTCTCCATATTGTTAAATCATGTCCATGACTCCTGAGGCAGTCTTTTCCCAAGCCAATTTGTCTCCAAGGAAATTCTTGGTACAATCCAAGGCGACAGACACAATGGAGACCACTCTCCAAAGGCACTTTGGATGTGGTCCCCTTCTACAGAGGATAAAGGCCAGAAAGTGATCCTTGGCAGGGGCTGCATCCAGTCCAGGCTGGGGCTTTTGGGAGAGAGAAGATAAGGAGCCCTGGGAGGAGACGGGGCTTTATACATGAGACCTGCTGGAGACCTTTCTGCAGTTTGCTTTATGATCACCCACCTCCTCTTTCAGGGCCATGTAGTTTCTTTTATGCCTAAAACAAGTGTCATTCCCTTTGCTTTTCTTCTTACTCAGTCCCAGGTTTTGGCAGGCTGGCTCCCATCTGTCCCAAGTGCTTTGACAGAGGCCGAGGCAATGTGCATTCTGAGTTCTTTCTAATTACACACAGTAAAAACTGGTGCATATAGACTATTTCAGACTAACGCATTCAATCCAGGAACTTCATTACTTGAGGTGTCTTCAAATTGTGGTATTCAAATGATTCCCCCAAACTACCTGAAAACCTTCAGAGCTGCGTTAGACAAGCTTTAAGGGCTGGCTGGGTTGTTGTTGTTATTGTTTTTTCCAATTCACACTTGAGCCACTAAGTTAACTACCTGGAGAGCAGAAAGACTTGTAAAAGGCACTGCACCCAGAGCAGCTAGACATGTGAAGCACTGTCTTCAAGAATTGTCAGCAAAAAAACCCAGGTCCTGAAGTATGTCCTGCCAGAGAAAAACAGCTTTCAGTTCACTTTTAGGGGATAGCATTACGAGCTGAAATAAAACAAATAATTTCCCTGTATGCCAGGAGGATTTCTTACCCTCTTAAAACATCTACACAAATAAAGTTGTAACTTCCTGGCAACCACTTCTCTCTTTCCATCGCCACAAGGGATGCTGCCAACGTGTCAAAATTACAAATGTGAGATTTTTAATGTATTTAGCATTAGCTTACTTCTCTGTCCCTGGATGTCAGTGGGCTTTTGCAGGCTGCAGTGGAGTAGCTAGGGCAGATCTTTCCATACTTTACAAAATCCTACCTGTTTCTCTCTGAGGAACTGGCAAGTTTTTTTCTGCAACTCAAAAAATTTATATTTTCTGCAGCACAAAATGATTTTCAACACGCAGCAGGCAGTGATAAATGTCACCTGAAAATGTTTACATACAATCTGAGCAAGCAGTCTGCTCTCCTTCCTGGTGCTCTTTGAGAAAAAAAATACTAAATTTACCATTGTCATTTCATGCAGCACCACATTGTCCACAAGTAACTCTCAAGTATATGTAGTGCTTTTTCCATAGTAGTCCAGTTGCTTTTCCAATTGATGGAGAAACGTGAAAGCAATTGAACAAATGCAAATTTCAGTTCTAAAGCCAGCCAGAAAATCCAAGTCTTTCTTGTTTTCAGATTGACTGGTGTAAAACCAGTAAGTTTCATGTGCTGATTGCCAAAACCCCATGAATCAGTTTATGAATCTTATAAACGCTGTTCTACTTGAAGCTTTCCAAGAAGTAGTGCTTATTCATTGTAAACAGATAAGAATTGCAAATCTGAGACTGTCTGTACTGAATTTCAGATTTGTACCAAAAATGAAAGAAGGCAAGCCCCATTTGCTTTTAAAGTTAGTGTTATGAAAATTTCAATAGGTCTTTTATTTGTGATACCACAAATTCTTTGAAAGTCCAGCACTTTAGTGCATGTTAACATTGCATATACCGATGTCTACGTAAATTGGGAAGTTTGCTGAATGAGAAAAAATTCACCGAGGTAAAAGCTGAACTGCTATTGTCTTTAGAATTTGGCACTTAAAGTTTATACTGTGCTAAAGAAAGGAAGCAGACAATGAAAAATAGCAAATCCTAATATTAAAAAAAGATGGGAAATGTTAACATTCTTGGATCTCCACCTAAGTTGACCCTGTACATAGGCAGAATGAGTCACCAGAACCGTCCAGACTCCTGCTAGTCCCTTGGGCATGGTAGTCAGCTGTGTTCAGTGTTTCATTGACTCAAGCATATCAGTTCACCACTTTATATGCTTTCCTATTTTGCCAAGTTGCCTCCTTTCTGATATCCTTTTTCCCTGATGGTCAATTCAGGAATCACTGTCGTTTAGTGCTCACACACTGAGCACTTAGTCATCTCTGTGATGGCTTTCTTATAGCTATGTGAACTTAGTTTCTGGGAATACAGTCATTTTGCTCTGCTGTTCAGATAACTGTGAAAAGCACACTACCGTGTTACAGTTTGAGTTTCTTTGATTTTTTTGTTATTTTTTTTTACTTAGCCTCTCTTTTCTCAAGGTAATGTGTTTGCTCCTATTTATGCAACACAGACTAGTCCAGATGCCAATAAGATCTTGTCCTGGGTTGGGAATTATTTGCATCTAGTTCAGTTAAGCTTGGAAAGCTAGAAATTTACTTATTTGTATTAATTAGGATGCACTATGCACTTTTAAAAAGAAAACAATTTGAGCTAATCACAGATGGAGGACACCTATGTCATCTAGTCTAGCTCTCTGCATCTCCACAAGGCAGAAGAGGCATACACCAGAGGCAGCCACATGCCAGGAACCATTCCCAACATTGCCAAGGACATTTAAGACCCAAAAGCTACAAAAACTACATGACATAGGCATGGGGAGACCAAGAATTCTGTTTACCTCTTAGGTCCCTGTTACAGAAGGGAATTCATTACATGAAAATGCCCTGGCTGGCAAAAATAAATGTTGGCTTTGGGGAATGAGATAGAGAAATGATAGCCATACTATCACTTCCCCATCAATTAGTGTACAGTCCAAGTCTTGAGATCTGTCATGCCTAGATTTAGGTTTCTGCTGGGCTCAGTGCTGTCTTCGACATGTAGACAGGTTCAGAGGCACAAGAGCAACATGTGAAATGACCCTCATAACAAAAAGTGTTATTTGGAAAAAAATAAAAAGTTTGTGGTTTATCATCAGAAGATAGAAAAGTCAGCCAAAAAAAAAAAAAAAAGAGTAAAATAAAATTATGTTTAGTGTTTGAGGGAACTAACTAATTAAAGCAGAACAGCTGGCCGATCTGAGACTACACAGTTGGGTTTAATGATTTGTTAACATCCCAGAAGTGGAACATGTGGTCTGATTTACAGAGGTGTTGAGTGCTTGAGGCACTTCACTTCAGATCAGGTAACTAATGCTCAGTATATTTGAAAACAGGATCAGTGATTTTAACTAGGACGAAAAGTCCTGTAAGTAGTTCTGATAGTGAAATTTATTTGGGTGATTCCCTCTCTTTCCCTTCTGAATTTGGCATTTCCAGCTTGAAATTCTTTATAGAAGTTGGTATTCTGGCATCTCTTCTGAAAAATCCAGACATTTACAGATGTATAAAATGAAGCATTCTGTGAAGGATGAGGTCAACACATGTAAATACAACTGCATTGACTGTGGTGGGAGTTCAATTTGCTTACTCAGGCGTCAGACATGACCCAAAGAAAAGCCGGGGCTTGTCCAGGGTCATGGTGAAGAGTCAGTGTTAGAGTTCCCAGCACCTGAGTCATGTACTTGGCTGAGTCACCCACACCTCTGTCAGTATGTGGCTTCATCCTTTCACTCACTCTGTTTGCTCCTAATTTAAACAGAGTGATCTCGGGAATGCATCATGCTTTCTTCCTTTCACTCACTCTCGGTTTGCTCCTAGTTAAACTGAGTGACCCTAACATTTACCCTGGCTTCAGATTCATGTCTCTCAGTCAACCTGGTTGTCTCCCTCCTTGTTCCCCTTTCCCATCGTTCTGACCCATCCAGGATTTGTGTCAGCCCTTTCTCCCAGTTTCTATAAGGAACGTTGACTTAGAGCACATCTCCCTTGTCATCCATTCACCACCCTTCACTTACCTTGCCTAGGAGAATGAGGACAGCAGGACCACTCCTAACCTGGAGGAAGACTACCATGATTTGCACTGACCAATCCAAGAAAAATCTTCCCTGAACTGTAATCATGACATTATTCTGTGTGGTAAGGAAAAAAATTACTGGGTTTACAGTCTGTGGTTGTCTTCATTGGCAAATTGGCATAAGGTATAGGTACTCAGTCAGTGTTGTTTAACCTGGCCCCTGTCTCCAAAACTCTTGCTGTTAACTTGCACAGGTTTTACCTGTAAAAAGCACAATGTCTGTCTGCAGACAGGGCCAATCTTGTGATGCCATAGGCCAGAAACAAGAGTGTAATGGGAGAAAAAGTATATTCTTCAAAAATAATTCCATGATCTTTAAGTGATCTCACGTCTTGGGACATCAATGTCTGTTTGGACAAATGACAAGTACATTTGGACAACAGTCATCTGCTTTGTGTGTCCCAGACAATTGCAAGGGAAAATTTAACAGAGGCATAAAGTATTTAATATTCTCAGATTTAAAATTCATGCTAATTGGATTGCCATCCAACTGCAGCAATTGTTACTCATCACTTATACTGACAGTCACAATATTAAGAAAACTTATCGTCAAGTCGAATAATGCTGTAATATAACTACAACACCTGGTCCTCTATGAGGGAAGTTTTTACTTAAGATTTTACCTGTTTTTGACAGACTAGCACTTAAATCAAGGCTGTTGGTATCTCTGTGCAGACATGCCCAAGACAAATGGACATGCCTCTTAATGGGCAAAGAGCAAACACAGTTTTAAAAAAAGAAAAACAACCAGCCAAACCTCTCGAGTTGCTCAGATAATCTTTGGAAAAATTACAAGAATGGATATTTAATATATTGAAGCTCATGTAAATGAGTCTTCAACACCACCAGCTGCTGAATCAGGATTATCCCTACGTATGAAGCAGACACAAGAATCATCAAAGCTTCCTCAACTCTCTCTCTCTTAACCTGTGGTAATTTTGATTTATAATTAAAAGTCCGTAATATTCTCACACAATCAGCATTTTACTGGATGGAGCAATTTATATTCTCAGAGGTCATAAAGGCTCTGTCCAGTTAAACAAAAGAAAACAAATGAAAATAGGTGGGGTAGCTTTTAACTACATTGACCAGCAGCTCTGTGAGGTGCCCGTCTGCTGCGGGCCACAGGCAGTGCTGGAAGCCCTGGCAGCAGGATGCCAAGTCCTGCGCACCGAGCAGGGCTCTGCCAGGGCTGGCAGCAGAAACTGCTGAGCACAGGGGTACCTCCAGCACCACATCTTGCCCTCAGCCTGGGACACTGTGCTCGGGCTGCACCTTCAGCTGCTCAGGGGCTGCAGCCCTGACTCCTCTTGTGAAGGCTGGTGTCGATATTTTTCACTCAAAGGACTAAATGGGATGTGTTATTTTGTCTGCAGACAGTCAGAGGTAGCCTCTGCTTTGCATAATACCTGAGTCCTCACAGCGCCTGGGGAACTGGGAAGCCTGAAGGGATTGCATTCCCAGCCTGGGGAGATTTAAGTCCATCCCTCTCACCTCCAGCTGATCAGCTCAGCCACCCCCATCCTTCCCCAGCCATCTCTGCTGCATTCAGTAGCCATGGAATGTTAGAGGAGCCACCTTGGGAAGCACCAAATCTTGCCTCCTCACCTCCTGTTGCGTGTTGAAACTGCCAACCCGGAGGCTCATGCATTTTTTCCCTCACTCTACACAGGGACACAGCCCCCATGGGAGGTTTGAAAACTGCCCTTACACTGTTTTTTGAATCCCCATTCAGCTTAGGCACCATCCTGCCCGGCATGGGAAACCCTGTGCAGGCACAAGAGCAGGACTGAGGGCACTTCAGGAAGGGCCAAGTTGTACAGGGAAGCGCTGTGTGAACTCAGGTACTGATACTGTTGGGTCTTCACTGAAGGCGACTGGAGCTGGTGTTTCAGTTAGATGCTTCAGGTCCACCGAGGTCCTGTCTTGGATCTGCAGACCCGAACTGGATCCAGTATTGAATTCACAGACTTTCTAGCAATACAATCATGGATAAACCATAGCTTTAGTCCAGCACAAGATAATATATATATCCAAAGTGTTTGGCTGTATAAACAATTTTAATAAATCCAGGCCCTCCTAAACTGACCCTGTTAGACCATACCTTCAAACGTAATGGCAAACACATTGAATTAAAACATCACATTCAGATAAAATACAGCACTTTCACATGTCCAATCACACTGAATTCTCCCCTAGTAATAAGAAACAACAAGAAGAAATGTATTGACATGCTCCTTAGCAGGAAAGTAACAGTATTTGCTGGCTCTCTGTGTGCAGCTCGTCAGACTGCAGTATTTTTTGCCCAACAAGCATTGTGCTCTGCCTTCTACCTGCCAAGGGGCAAAAGACAATCACGTAGCAAAATGTCAGAACAGATTAGTCACTCCTCCTCCAACATTTTCTAACTCTTTTAATCTACAGATGGAACAGGAAATTAGAGGAAGGATGAAAGGAAGTGAAGTTGTGGGAGTTCAACAGTTGGGTCTTTGTTATTTCATTCAGCTCCTAACTTCAACAAATCTTGTAACTCTTATACTTGTAAAGCATTTCTATTTTGTCATTAATTCCACCATAGAGTATGTTGTTTTGCAGGTGAGAGGTTCAAACAGATGGAGACAATGGAGATATGTAAAATACGGGGTGTACTCCTCTAAATGTAAGGCTAAATAGGTAAGGGAGAGAGCAAAATGATCAACGAGTACAAGTTACCTAGATAAAGAAAGACAAATCATCAGAAATAATCTGCTTCCTTCATGACAAAAGACAAGAGGGATGCCTAAAGATATGTGCCAGACAGGTCTGGGCATGATTTCAGTGCTGATTAGGGAAGGAGTTGCACAGCTTCTCCTCCACTCTGCAATGACGGATTATACTGGGTAGTTGTACTAAGGGGGATTTAGTCCTATTAGCCTTCTTCCCTCTGCGCCATAAATCTTCTACTGCTAGGAACAGATTTACTTAGCGCATATCTCAGTGATTTACTAAAGGTAATGAGCGATGAAATGTTTGCTTTGCAGCCAATCTACATTACTGATATCTTTAATGTGTTCACAGACTGGCCTCTGTTGGAAGAGCACTTTGTACAGCAATTATCAGAATAAAGCTGAGCTTCCTCAGTCTGCTCAGGTCCTATTGCTCATATGAGTTTCCCTCAGAAAAGTCTTCAGACTTTGCTTTGCAGCGTGCAAATTTGCACATATGTGAGTCCGAATAGGTAATTATACTGACCCTGGCAGGGCTTCTTCATCCATTTTTACTTTTTCAGCATTACATCAGGTGGTTAATGGTTTTATGGGTCAAATTTTCAAATGCCCTTCACCTTACATACTTACATCATAACAAAACAAACTCATACTGCTCAGAAAATGTCTATCAGCCTCATGAACCTCATACCTCCCTCTGTAAAGCAGCCTGTGCAATCGTGCCCTGCAATTTTTCTCACACAGAAGACCTGATTCCTGCTTAGACGAGACTGAGACAGAGAAGTAAACTAATCACAGGGGAATCTTTAACTGAAACCTTCAAAGGATAGCCTGAATTCTAGACATTAATGAAATTAATACGAAGCCAGTTCTCTTTGAGGTGAGAGCAAGACGAAGAAGGTGGTGATCAGAAACCGCCAGCATGGACTTTGCAAGGGCAAATCATGCCTAACTAACCTGATTGCCTTCAGCCAGAAGATTCTGTGGACAAAGGGGGAGCAGTTAACTGGAATTTAGGAAGACTTTCGACATATCTTTCAGTAATATCGTTGTAGCCAAAGTGGGGAGGTATGGACTGGATGGGTGGACTACCAGGTGGGTAGAAAACTGTCCAAACCATCAGACTCAAAGTGTAGTGATCAGTGGTTTGAAGTCCAAGCAGTGACTCACCACTTGTGATGGGTTTTGCCTAGGGTCTAATAGGGGTGCGATAGTCTTTAAGATCTTTATTAACCACTTGGACTTAGGGACAGAATACACCCTAGGCAAAGGTGCGAAGGGCATCAAAATACACAGCATGGTCAACACAGAGGAGGGCAGGGCTGCCTTTCAGAGGGATCTTGATAGGCTGCACAAATGGACAGACCAAAACTCATGATGTTCATCAAGAATAAATGCCAAGTCCTACCCTTGACACAGACCAGTCTCATGCAGCAGTTCACTCTGGGGGCCATCTGGCTGGAAAGCAGCTCAGAAAAGTTCCTCAGAAAAGAATCTGAGGAACCCTGATGGAGAGCAAGTTAAGGATGAGCCAGCAGTGTGCCACTGGAGGATTGAAGGCCAGCAACATACTAGGCTGCATTAACAAGGATCCAGCCATCAGATCAAGCGAAGTGGTTATTCCCCTTCATGTAACGCTCTTCAGGTCACACCTGGAATACCCTGTTCAGCTTTGATTTTCCCAGTAGATACTCACAGATAAGGACAAAACAGGGAAGGTCCAGCAAAGGGCTACTAAGATGATTAGGGGCTGAAACCCTTTTAGGGAGAGGCTGAGAGAGCCAGCTTCGCTGAGTTCAGCTCTCTTCTCTGCATAAGAGAAGATAAGGAAAGATCTAATTGTTGTCATCAACCATACAAAGGCAAAAGGGAAGTTATAAAAAAGGAGGAGACAGATACATCTCAAAAGTGCACAGCAATAGGACGAGAGCTATACCTTTAATCAGAAGTTGCATCAAGGAAAATGCCATTTAGATACAAGGAAAAGAAATATTAACAGTGAGCATGGTTAAGCAGGTAAGTAGGTTCCCCAAAGAGGCTATGGACTCGATCCTTGGTAATATTCAGAACTTAACCGGAGAAGGCCCTCGGCAGCCTGATCTAACTTTGAAGATAGCTTTGAGAAGGATATTGCACCAGACAACCTCCAGAGGTCCTTTCCAACCTAAATTATTTTATAACTCTGTGATTGCAAGTCAAAAAAAACTCAGCAGTTTTCTCTCACTAAAGAAGGACAAGTGATGTAAAAATCCAATTTAAAAAAAAAAAACAGGTTTTTAAAAGAGAAACTCTTAGTGAAACCCAGAACCATTTGCTTTCTTGTATGACATCTGAGAAAAACTGATGCCTAAAACTTGCATTCAGAACAAGCAATGTGCTGAATTTTATTCTCAGAGAGCAGTCATCCTGATTGAGGATGTGATGAAAACTGCTGAGGTCAAGGTACTCATCTGCGGATTTTCTGGGAAGTGACCCAGTCCATACAAATTCGCACACCGGATTCCATCCCAGTGTAGGCACCACCGGTCTTTTTTTCAAAAGTCAAGCAGTACTTACTCTATTCTACTCTTTTCCAGCACAACATTCAGAAAAATTCTTGCCTGCCTTTGTTTACAATACAACAAATTGCCCATATTTTGCCAGCATTGCCACATGGACTACATAAGGGACTACTCAAATAAAAGCAAGCACATTGAATACTATTGGCTCATCAGCCTCATTGTAAAAGCATTGCAACTGCTACAAGAGAGGTTTGTTCAGTGTTTCTCCTATCTTGTCACCTTTACTGAACATCCTAGTAATAGATGAAACATTGGTCTGAAATGCCTAGGTGTTGCTATGGGCTCTTCAGCTCCATATGTTCAACTGTCCAGGAATATGTCCTAACTAATACCAATTTCTATCTGTTGTACCAATTTCTATCAATTTCTTCTGGAGCAGGAGTGAAGGAGGCTCCCTGGTGAGGCTGTGCAAAATGGAAAAAAAAATAAATTATAGTATACCACTGGTCACTGTAAAAAAGTATGTGTGTGTACATGTGTGAAAGAGCAACAGAAGTTGTGTTGCTTAATAATGTATTCAGTCAAGAACAGAAGAGCTGAATTTCAAACACAGTGAGGTCTTACAGTGACAATCTCAGATACCTTTGTCAGGTGAACAGTTCTGTTGCTGTCCAAATGCCTGCTGGATAAATCGATTCAAGACCTCAAAGAAGAGAAATGCTTCATTTTGGGATACCCATTAAGCTTGTACATTAATTATGTTCCAAGTATTTAGTGCTGTGGACGCAACTGCAGTGTTAGGAATGAACAAAGATGCAATTCTAGGCATCTAGACAATGTTAAGGTCAAAACTAAGGTAACTACAGAGTTAAAAACATTTTACTTTAGACAGCAATTAAATGAAGAGTTTCCAGACCTCTATGCCATATGTAGGCATCTAATTCTGCTTTAGCCCTACTTTGGGAATCTATGCCTTTTTTGGCACAGTATATTTTAATGTTCAAGCTAATTTTGTCATGGAAACTGAATGGAAAAAGTACTTTAAAAGTGCCATTTAAATTCCTTGGAAAAAGATTTAACATTCACATAGGAAGTACTTTAAATAATTTTTTGCGGGATTTAAAGAAGAATATACATACCAAGGGAGGTGGGGGGAAGCTAAGCAGTATGCATAGGCAGAAAACCAGAAGCCTTGCTCAATCAAATGCCTTTGAGAGAGCAACACACTGGTTTTGCTTCCAGATAAGAAGCTGAATCCATAAGTTTATTAGGATCTAACTGCATTTCAAGTTCCATTCTCAATGATCATGAATTTAGTTGATTACCTGAAAGATTGCAATAACTATGAGCTTAAGCAGACATTTACGTGTCTATTAATATCATTATGATTATCTCTTTGTTCACTGATTACAAAATCATTCCAAACTAAGATACAAAAATCATTTATATAGCTGCTGTCTTCTCCATGCCTAGTGCTGTGTGACATTCCTGAAATTTAAGTAGACAAAACAAAGACCTTATATAATTTCTTTTTAGTTCTTTTCATATAGACTCATTTCCTGTATGGTTTATACTCATATATATGAACATATGTATATAATTTCTATACCCTATATATCGTAACGTTGATAATGTAGTAGATCTTTTACAATTTATGTAGATTGCAGCCTATAACATCATTTAGTCACATACTGCAGTAAGCAGGACTTAAACCACCACAAATTCTGAATGGGTACTGGCAAAAGAATGGTCTTCTTTCTTAAAGCCTGCATAATATTTAGGTAGCTCCTGAACACAATTTACTCCCTTCTTATGGTATTACTGCTTAAGAGTCCCATGAACCCAAAAGGAAGCCATGGCCCTACCAGCCATGCCTTAATGGCCACAAACCTAAGACAAATTTTTGCCCTCCATGTAGGGAGGAGGAGGGGTGCTGTTGGTGTTGCTGGCAGAACCTCCCAGCAAGCCCTGCACTCTGGCAGGGGGACGCTGCAGGGGCCATAGAATAAGTCATAACCAGAGTAACCCAGCCGCATTTGCCTCAGCAGATCTGGTGGGATCATCTTCTGCCACTGCCAAGAGTTTTGATTCCTCAGCAACATCTATGCCAGACCTGCCGTTTGTCTTGTGGTGTATCCCTGGCTTCAGCACCATAATCAAGCTACTTACCAGCCCCATGTGACTCAGAAGGCGTAACCCCTCTGAGCCAGGGTGCACAGCTGGCACAGCATGACAGCCACCACCCAGAGAGCTACTGATCTGTGCACCTCCTGCCTCCAACCTGTGTCATCCTCAACCACTACTCATCCTTCAGCTCAGTTCCCCCTCCCCAAACATATTAAACAGTCATAAGACCAAGACACGAGGGAATGAGCCGCAATTATGCAGTCATTCCTTTGATTTGAGAATTTCCCTTTCCTACCCCGATTTGGAGCCACCAGAAATGAAGTAAAGTTAAACTGAGTATCAGCTGGATAAGAAGGATAAACTGAACTCTTACTGAGCTGATACTACTGCATGGTGGGGTTTTTTCAGTAGATTAAAAATGCTGAGCATGTTAGCAATGACTTAATCACGTGATATTTGGAAGGCAATGATTTAAAGGCCTGTCAGCCAGGAAATTGAAATAACATGTTTAAACTCAGAATGTATAATTTTAGTCCAAGCTTTCTGTATATTAATATATAGTATTACACGCACTCTTGAGGATTCTTTTCCTCCTGTTCCAGGTAAGTCCACGAACCCTCTCTGCTATATGCTCCAGCATGAGTCAGGCAGAGGGACCGATTACATCTCTTTCCAGGAAGAGCCATGGCCTCTGTGGTCCTCCCCTAACCCTCCTTCAACACCAGGTAGTCTTCTCTCCTCCACAAACATTTTTCAAGGAGCATTTTGGCACTACCCTGCTTTCAAGCCTGGCCTGGGTTAGTACAGCCATTATACTCCTAAATTATTTGAGTTTACAAGAGAGTTGATATTGCTTGTCTGTAACAGCTCTAAACATTAAAATACTTTCTTCAGAACTGCGATTTTGGGTTCAGTGTTGGTGGCTACTCCCATTTAAACTCTGTGAATTAATATCTTAAATGCCTTTCTTGGGCCCCAGGATTTTCATTGTATGGGAGCTGTTCTTAGGGATGTGTTATCTCTGAGCATGGGGTGTAGGCTTTTTTTGAAATGCACTATAAAATACAGGTGAGAACTACCTTATGGTAATTTTATGTATACAAAGATGCATCAAGATGACATACAACACTGCCTGCAATGTCACCCATGGAAAAATGGCTAACTGGTGTTGTCAGTCACAGCTAAATACAGAAATTAGTCTAAATCCAGTCTGGTGATGGAATTCCCCAGGGCTCAACCTTCACGAGGTACCAGAATCTTTCCACAAGCATAACTTAATCAGATTAGAGTATATTAGCTTCATGCTGTGCTGCTCAGTGGTTTTCTTTTACCAGGAAGTGATTTGTAGTTCATATGGGCTGCAGCAGCTCCAGCCTCTCTCAAACATATTCCCACTGCACGTGGCTCACAATGGACTGTGTCTTACCTCAGCTCTACATAGAATGAAATTATATCTTGCTATTCTGTAGGACGGAAAATATCAAATACTTCATGTGGTCTATACAAGCACAACTTCTAAAACATACATGTTGAAAGAGAACAGCTAAGAACCCACCTTACACTCCCCATTCTCAGGCTAAGACTTGCACAGGACTGTGCATCCACTAAAGGCATTAAAATATGTCAGATATGTGATGAAGGTCCCTTTCAATGTATTGTTGGTTTAAAAAATGTGAAGCCTAATGATTGTTACTAATTACATAAATGCATACAAAGAAGTCTACAAATTTCAAAGGGAAACATTAATGCTTAAAGTAGACCACAAGAGTATGTGGTTAGAAAGAACAGCTGAGGTTTGAGTCCCTTAATGTCTTTGAACTAAAGGATGAAAAGGAAATGATTCTGAAGTTCTGGTTTTTGTAAAATGCTTTGTAGAGTTGCTGCTGAGGCTGCAAGCTGTAGCTGTGATCACACTGAAACTTGTATTCCTCTTCATGTATCTTACTTTGGTGTAGTGACTGAGATCAAAAGGACAGTGGAATTCAAAAAAGACCATGATTTATATACAAGATGTGAACACTATCAACTTCAGTTGAGGGGATTCCTTCCAAAAAATAATTTTAAAAGCTGTTTACTCCCCACACTTAAGAGTATAAGGACACCTTGGATTAGACAGATGAGGAAGAAATTTCTGCGGTGATAGGGACCCTTGCAATTCTGAAGCACTTGGTAGCTGATACACACAGAGATGAGATGATAAATTACTTGGATCTTCGAGCCCTGTGCCCCTGGTTTGAAAATAAACCACATGTCCACCAGCAAAGAGCATGAAAGAACGGTTGCAAGGGATCCGCCAAGGGCTTACTTAGCCTTCTGCTGTTTCAGTTAGAGACCAACAGGAGCTGCTAAGGGAAAAATACAAGAAAGAAGTATGCAGTTGTTTGGTTTTTATTGTTGTTGTTATTGTTTGCATATTTGTGTGTGTGTGTGTGTTTTTGTTGTTTGGGGAAGTGCTGGGAATTAGAGAGAGTTAGTCTCACTCATTGGGTTTAGGCACCTAATTTAGAATTGCAAGTTAGGAGGCAGTCTCCCCAGGTTCCTGGATCCCCTGTGGAGGGACATCTCCTCTGCTCATGGGGAACATATGTGTACCTAAGGACAGCAACATCCTCATCATGAGGTGTTCAGCTGGAGTTTTGGTACAGTGCTATGGATCTCCTGTTTACATGACAACACTTGAACGCTGGCGTGAGACCCCTGAGTGCCATCACACACAGCAAACACCACAGGTCTCTGCCACCACCAAGGGCTACACCAGACCTTGGGACTTACAGCTGAATCCACACATATGGACAGCACACTCCTCAGGTCATTACTTAAAAGTGATCAGAAATATGAAAAATGATATATGCTGCCTGTCTGAAGTTGTTTGACACCATGAAGAGCATTCAAACTGTTGGAACATATTGGTGGAAAGCTTTCTTCTTTACAGGAGTGTGCTGAGCGGGTGTACCTAATGGTGAGCAGATTTCAGTGACTAACTTAGTGTGATTAATGGCTTCTGATCTATTAGAAAGAATAAGCACTTTAGCAGTGCTAAAGAAAGTCATAAAATAAGCTTCTTCTCAACACACTGTCATTGCATTTGAGCAGTATCATCCCTATGTGGGAAAAGTTGATGATAAAAGCATTCATATTTTGACCAAATAATTGAATGGAAATTATGAACTATGTTTGTGCTACCCAGATGCGTCCAACCTTTCCTTAAAGGAGAAAAGGATTCTAAGTTTATAATTTTTAGGTCATTAATTTGAAGTCCTAACCCAAGATGCTGTAACACCTAAAGATTGCCATTTTATAAGCATAATCACTGAGATTTTGCTGTTTACTTTGTCTTAGAAGTCACTAGAATACTTAATGACATATACTTTTACTTTTTATTTTATTTGTATTGAATTATAATGTTTTGCCAAGGCCTGCATTTTGCAGAGGTGTCACTGGGTCACTACAGTTTTCAACAGCAGCCAAGGCTCATTTTCATTGAAAAAGAAAAAGAAATTAAGAAAACAGACCTTTTCAATTTAGAAAGGAGTGTTTTGACAGAATTCCTTTCCAAAATGCTTGCATGGTTTCTTTTTTCATTCTAACCCAGAATAAAAACAAATTTTGAAACTTCAACATTTTGTTATGTACTGGAACTGCCGCCCACTAGCCAACTCCACTTTTTTATTGAATCCTCGTGTTCCAACTAATGAGCACTTTGTACTGTTTGTTCCCAAGTCAGAGATGACAGAAAATCTGACTACTCCTATGAATATATAATTCTTTATAAGCATTTTCTATGGAGTTCATATATAAGGGGTATCCCTCTGTGGACTGGATCACCAAAATACAGTTTTGGAGTTTTCAAAAAAACCTATAATTCAAAAAAAATACCTGAAAAAGAAAACAGTTCAGCAATGATAGTGTTTAATTAGAGTTTGCTTCATATGCTATTCTTTCTATTTGTGTATAAAGGTTTTAGCACAGTAGCAACATGTTTATAAAACTTAATTAAAATGTATATAAGTGATATACATACATAAAATCATAATATATAAGTTTTAAAAAACTTTTGAATTCCTCCAGAATCTCTAAAAAAGTCCCCTTTAAAATCTAAACTTAAACATGACTTTTTCTAGCATGCATATAAACTGCACATACAAACTACCAGACTGCATCTCACTATTTGGGGTTTTGGTTTACAGATCTCTAGTTTGGGGACAGTTTAATAAACAAGGATTGGGAAATCCTAATTACGTCTGTATGCCATTTATGAAGTCAATAGATCTACTTGTATAATGTTTGGCCTAATCATGCGAATTTCATTCTGCCCAAAGTATTACACTCATTTATATAACCACCCCCTTCATTTCCTGTTTCTGTATTCAGTGTAGAAATAATGAAGCTCTTGAGACTGCTTAGCTTGGAGTCTTTCATTTCATTGCCAATGAATGGATTTGGTTATGTAGAATTTTTTGATGTATATTTTCAGACAACTGTAGCTCACTTCTGTACTTACAGAGAGAATTTCTTGAAGTGATACATTTAGTTACCTGTAACATCATCTTTACCATCCTATTTGAACAATAATAATACCAGCAAGAAAATTTTGAATTTCTTTTCTTGATAACTTTATCTAGGAACTGTGATAAGCTTGGCTTTTGTAGAATCAAAGGTAATAAAACATGAGGACTTCAAATCAATAGAGATTGAACAGAAATAAAATGTGTCTTGTGAGCATTAGGTGCAAGAATCAATTCAAAAAGTAATGGCACTAGTGTAATTCATAACAGTATCATATAGCAAAACAATGTAAATAACATGTAATTGAAAAGTTATGGTTTCAGAAAACATTTTAAAATACACTAACATATATTCCATATAAAGTATTTACTATAAGCTCTCCAAGAACTGAAATTGCATTATACTAATGCATTGTTAAGTTTTACGTGAAAATGTATAGTATTCACTAGCTGCTCAGAGTCTAATTCAATTAAATGTTCACTTGCATTTTATATTCCATTTGTTTCATTGTCTGTAGTGTACAGGTACAGTACAGTACAGGTAAAAATACAAGCATATACTCTAGTGAATCACAGGCAAAATGCTTGTGCTTTTCAGGATGCAGAATTTCTATAAACAGAATAATGTAGCCCCACTAAAATGCCAATTTTTTTCATGTCCAGTTGGACAATTCATTCCCATATTTCCGAAATAAGAAAGCATACCTTATGAAATCATATTTCCTTAATGTTTGTCATCCAGGAAACAGAAAGGCTGGACTTATTTGAATAAATACAGGTTTCTCATTTCCCTAATTATTAACTAATATCGTCTTCTCTCCATCATTACAAATTCATTTCTGAAATCGTAATTAAATGACTAATAAATATAATGTTTTGTACTTAGTGAAGGAAATAACTAGGCAATTTCCTACATTTGATGCCATTCTGGTCTATAAACATTATATGATCTCATGCTTCCTGATGCTGGCATCAATGCCTTCTTCACAGCTGTGCATGTGAATAAAGGGCAAAACTGCAGGATTTTTTTTGTGTGAGAATTTTGCTTCCCTAAACTTACAGTCAAAAAATTGTTCAAAATGCACTTAAGAATCTTTTTCCTCTGAAAAAGAGGGAACACAAAGGAGAGGGCAGAGTCATAGTGATAAGGTCCTTCTGCAGTTGAACACCGAAACACAGAATATTTGACCCAAAACTTTACCAGCAGTAAAGATGGATTTTTATTGATAAGTTTTTGCATTTGTAATCAGTTGAGTACCAGTAGGGAGTGCAATTATACCTTTTCTTCTTCTTTATATGAGCTGTTATAGGAATTCATACATATAAGAAAGGTCACTATGCGCAAACACTAGTTGGGTATCCGTCAGCAGCTATTGCAGAAAACTTCTATTCTAATGACAGAGGGGAAATGCAATTGTGTGCGTAACATGAAATTTTAATACTTGGTAGTGTTAGTAGATGAAGAGTTGAAAAACATGTGTGTTATTGGTAGGGACTTTTATTTCCTTTATGTGGTTTGCAAGAGAACAAGAAATGCTAACCCGGCACTGGGAACCACATTCTGAACTCTTCTTGAAGTCACATTAAAGACATTATCGACTTAGCGGGGATGGAGATTTTTAAGCTGTATTAAACTCTTTCTCAAACTAGGGAATAACAGAGGGTGTTTTGAGGGACTTTCTTTAATGTTGGCATTAAACGTCACCTTCAGGCAGTGACTATATTCGTACATTCAATTTCTGCAGAAAGTACTATAGGCACAAGTACTGACAATTCAAGTCTCAGATGCTACGGTTCAGAAAGTGACTCATGAATGTACCATTTTAGGATATTTACATGTGCATCTGTATGCACATGATTACATTAGAAGTTTTCCTTTTGTGAACTGACAGTGAGGCAATGGGAGAGTATAAAATGTATTCAGTGTAATAAGATATAAAATAAGAAATACTCTCATCCAAGAAGGAAAAGACATCATATCTCATAGCTGAAAAGGGGCCACTTTTCAGAAGTGAAACATCTGAACAAGGTACACATCCCACATCCCATGCAAGCATCCCACATTCCACGCAAGCCTTGTGGGAAGTCTGATGGGGGAAGGTCTAGCCTGTGTCCCTCATGCCATACCCATGCTTACACAGCTCTCTTTACCCAGGAGAACAGCAAGAGCTGGAGAGTCACAGCAGCCCCCCAGGGTTAAAGCTACTCCCCAGAATGTACCTGGAAAAGAGGGACCATTTGTTTGAGCCAGACACATCATGAGGCTGTGGAGATGAGCAGTGCAATGAGCACATGGTTGAAGGTAATGGGACAGCTGAAATCTTTCCCCTACACAGCTACCCTTGTGACAAGCCCAGGCAAGAGACTAATAGGACAACAAATGGAACTAACTACTGAAGTCTGAGATGTTATTTTCCCACATTATTAGCACAGATGAAAAACGAAATGGATAAGCCCATAACTGCAGGAAGTCTGCATATTATAGAAGACTACGGCTCATTCATCAGGGCCTTGAGGAATTCATTGCCAGCAGGTTCTCTACCTGTTGTTTATGAAGAAATTAATTCTCCTAACAAGAAAACACTCAGACCAAAAAATCTGCTTAAGAATGAACAGTGTAGAATAACCATGGCCAAGGAAAGCTCAAAACCGTCCTCTGTTGCAAAAAGAGCTTACATCTGTGAAAAGCTAGAAGTCTGATCTTGACATATTCTTGAGTTCAGTGTAAAGGAGTGCTGCTCCTGATCAGAAAAGTTGGTTCAGGAGAACTAAAGGCTGTTATGATATGTTCCTTCTAACCTGTCTTCAGAGAAAGGACAATCAAGGGAAGGAGCAAAAGGTTATTTAGGTCTATGTCGTACAGGTGAAGTGCTAGACAGAGATTTCTCAAGCTACTGCCAACCTGTGCTAGTAAGTTTTCCTGGAGTAGTACAAAACCCCAGTTTATGTACACCAGTTTATGTACACTAAGCCAATTTGTGCACTTCTGTGCCCAACCTAATAAATTTGGGAGGGGTGATATTAGTAAGTCTTCAAAGGAGAGGCACAGAGTCCTGAGATCATATCTATACTATTCCAAATCAAAGGTGGTTTACATGGAGAAAGGTTATGTTTCTGTGCACTTCTAATACAGACGTATCCAGAGAGAATGAGAGCAGGTGGGTTTCTTTTGAAAACATCTCTTGCGTCAGAGAGGGAGTAATCTTCTGAGGTCAACTGAGAGAAAGAGATGCTTCCATGGTTCACTTGACCTGTTTCAGATTGCCCATTTCAGGAAGAAATTAATTGTTCCCAAGAAGTGCCTGATTTCCCTCTGAGCACAGTCTAAAAAACAGCTTTAGAGGTAGACATTTTTGCTGGAAATGTCCAACACATGAAAAATGAACCCTACCTTCTGCATCTTTCCAGAGTCTGCTGAGTTCTAATACAGTTTTTTGAACGAGGCCACAGACTTGGGTGTCAAAGAGATGGGCTAGGAAGGTGAAAAGGAGAAGTTTTAAGGATTGTTCTGACCATGGAAGAGAAAGGGTTTATTTTATTTTAATTTTCAGTATCCCTTCAAAGGTAGAGTCTTTTGGTCTCAGCAGAAAGCAAACATCCCTCATGAGTGAAAGGGAAACTGAGTCTGCCAAAAAGCCATGCCAGAAACTGGAAGCCAGCAGATGCAGGTTACTGGAAGATGCTGGTGTAGGACCCAATGAACAAAAAAACTATTGAGGTTGTCTTATTGCCTCACATTCAAGCTTATGCAAGTATTTCATTATTCTGTATTTTTGTCTAGTTGGTCTAGATGCAGGCTCCTGTTTCATGACTTCTTTGGATACGAGCACACAGCACTGTGGTCTATCAGCAGGGCCTCCCACCTCAGGCTCTGCAAATGCAGCTGTACCGTGGCCAGCCCCGGCGAGCAGAGACACACTGTGCTTGCATTGAGTTGTTGGACCTACAGCTCTAGTCTCTGCTGGCTGAAAGAGCCATGGCACCACACAGCTTTCCTGCAGGCCTTTTGTGGCCTGTTTTGAGAAATCTGCTGTGATTTTCAGAGATGTAGTGCAGTATAAAACCAAGCCAGTTTCATATAGTTTCAGGTTTCATTGCTAACCTTCCAGGCAACTCCCTGAGTAAGATGCGGGCAAGCATTTAATAACCTTAATTTCCCATATGGTTGACTCATTATTCTACCTCCTGCAGTCAACTCTTGATTTCTTAATGTATTTTCCTTTCATCTTCTGCTCATGGCTGTCACGTTGGTTAGAAGATATTGCTGCTATTAACACTAGAAGTACTGAGGTAATAGCGTTCCCTTTCTCAAAGCAACTGGAAATTTTTTGGGAATGATCAGCATGTCACATGCACACACTATATTTTCTTATGTCCGCCGACATACATATAAATAAGTAAACTACTTTCACCTCTCTTATTTACAAATTCCATTATAAAAATGCCAGAAATCTGATTATATGTGTATGCCTATATGTGCTCCTGAGTGTATACTTTCAACACTGCTACAGCTACACCAGAGGTACTTTGGTGCCTCGTGCCTTGCATTTCACTTCCTCCTGAGGCATGTGGAGCCACAGTCCCAGCTGCTGCATGACACCAGCTTCTTTCCAGTGCCCCCAGTCAGAGAAGACTGATAAGCAGGTAAGGATGGTCTGCTTCTTTAAGTCCCATTCCCACTTTGGGATCACTCATATCATGTTAATTCCCCTCCACAACAGCAGCATCCCCACCTTTCCCACCAAAAAGCATTGCCTTTGCTTACAGCTTCCATCATTATTTAGACTTGGTATAATGACAGCACTTTAGAGCCATAGACACTGACAGGGACTCCCACATGCCAGGCACTGCATTAAGCAGAAAAAAAGCCCACCCAGGAAGGTTTACAGTGACATCAGCCTTGGTTCCTGGCGCGATGGCTTCTCTCAGAGGGAAAATAAAATTACAATGGCCAGCTGTCATTTTGTTAACAGATCATGAAACTGAAAAATGTAAGAACAATGTCCAGTTATTTTGTAGAATTTTTTTAGCCTCTTTAAAGAGAATAGCACCGTTAGAAACATTAAAGCAATAGATAATGGGTTCTCAGTCTAGGGGCCGTGAAACCAGTTATGTGCATCAGGCTTTAACTAAAGAGGTCTTGAAATTCTTCCATCCATAAATGATAATATAAGATATCTAGTTCCCTAAAAGAAGACTCATAGCTCAGGACTTCCACATAACAGTAGAAGTCACATTCCAGAAAAGTAACTAATAAATCACTTTGTGAAGTAGAGCAATGATATTGCCATATCAAGTAATGGGTAAATGGGACATTTGGCAAAAAGGAACACATGTTTTTATACTAATTATCCACAGCCATTACTGCAACAATTTTTCTCCTTTGAAAAGATTTCAGAAACTTCTTGTAAGGAACACACTTCCTTAATTAAGAGTCCTTCATGATTTGATCCTGCTCTTGCTGACTTACTTGACAGCAGAACCAAGGCCAAAATGTGTTCTCCTCCAGATAGAGGACTTTATTCCCTTACCCATCCCCAATATTTTTTTTCAAATAAATACAGATTTTTAAATCATTTAGTAATGCTTATCAGCACCAGCAAAATTCACTAAATCTCATTTAGCTGGGAGCATTTACTGGAAGGAAATGCCCCCTGGGAAAGCCAATGAAAGTCAATAATGGATCATAGTATTTTCAATTAGCCAACAATTTTGTTCATTTCTCTCTTCTCCATGTGCTGGATAAATCCACTTAGAACTATTAACGGTGTATTTTAAACAATATCAGTCAATACCAATCCTGTTCTTAACACACTCAGTAGTTACTTGGTGACAAAACCCACTCATGGGGACAAAGTGCTGATTCACTTTTGCAGTGGAGGTCTCATTCTAGCAAATAATTCTTTTGAAGAAAAGATGTAGCCCAGATACTTCTCTTTATGCACAAAAATACTTCCATTAGGCAAATTCTGTGCTGTAAATGGAGACAGGAAAATCCTCCAAACACAGATTGCCCTGAAGAGAAGGTGCTGGTGGACACGAAGCTCAACATGAGCAGGCAATGTGCGCTTGCAGCTCAGAAAGCCAACCACACCCTGGGCTGCACCAAAAGAAGTTTGGCCAGCAGGGTGAGGGAGGTGATTCTGCCCCNCCTTTATGGTGAGGATGGTGAGGTACTGGAACAGGTTGCCATCCACAAGTTGTAGATGCCCCATCCCTGGAAGTGTTCAAGGCCAGGCTGGATGGGGCTTTGAGCAGCCTGGTCTAGTGGGAGGTGTCCCTGCCCATGGCAGGGGGGTTGGAACTAGATGGTCTTTAAGGTCCCTTCCAACCCAAACCATTCTATGATTCTATGATGCACAAGAAAAGGGATGTTACTCCAGGGTTCTGGTGAAGGCTTAAGTACCTACAGCCTGAAGAATTAGCACTCTTACTAGTAGTATTCCTCTTTCTTGTTAGGAGATAATTAAAAAGTGGGAAATGGTATAAATGACATATAAATCAGGGTGGGAATTGGTGATCTGTAATATAACAAATCCTTTTTGCACTGATGCCTCTGCAAATGCCTCTCAGTTCATTCTCTCACTCCTTGTTAGCATCAGTGCTTTTGTGTAAGCCTAACAAATGTTCCCTCTCTCCACACTCTCTTGCCGTTGACACATGGAAGTGTTTCAAAGGCCAGTACTGGGTGAATTGTGTAAAACAAACTTGTCAGTGTTTTCATTACATTGTCACAGCTCTGAATTTTGCTGGATACATGAGAAAGAATCAAACATTAGCATGAAATACTGCATTACACGCCACTCCCAGCAAACCCAAAGAGGCACTCCCAGGGTAGTCACATCTTCCCCTGATGGTCTCCCAAGACTGTGCAGCTCAGCTAGCAGCTGCGTGGGTGGGTCCAGCATGTGGGGAAACAGAATTCACTCCTAGATAAATCACTCCAGTGAACAAGTATTTGTGAAACATTGTCGTTTTGCAACCAAATTTCATGCAAATATGTTCGGACATTTTCCTTTCTATGGATATTTTTGCATTGGTATCAGTTTCAATTAATCCAAAGCTTGAACAAGTAGTGATTAAGGTGTGCAGAGTAGGATTTTGGCACCAAATATCTCGATCTGGACTTCAAACTCTGTATGACTTCTGTAAAACTAGTGAAAATTATATTCCATGCATTACAGGAAGTTATTTACAAATAAATTAAACAGGCAGTGAGACGATTTGAACAATGCAGTGTCAGTAACATGTATGTGCCTCAAACCCAATAGATTGCATGACTGGAGTGGGAATGGTCATTCACTGGAAATAACTGGTAACAGTCCATCTCAATAAAAAAAACCCAACCAACAAACTAACAAAAAACCCCCCCAAAAAACCCCAAACAAACAAAAAAAATCCCTCAGGAAGCTGTAAGAAAGGCCTGAGAGATGACAAGAAATAGAGAGAAAGAAGATTTTTCAGGCACAGTATTTATTCTAAAAGGGATGAGAAGATTAAGAGATAGTGTACCCACGATGCAGTAAAAGCTGAACAGAATAGAACAGGTCATAAACTTTCACACAACACAATACTAGCCAGCTCCTCTCAAACATGCAATGTTTTCTGGAAAAAAAGACATTTTCTGCTGAAACAAGTAACATTAATTTTGAAAAATGACAATGACTGGTGTTTTACTCAGCTATAAAACTTCCTGAGCCAGAATAAAATTGCTTAGAGATATATATTTTTTAACCCTAAGTATAACTGTGTGCTGTGAGACTTCTGAAGTATCATGCACGACACTACTCCATCTCCCAAAACACTAGATAAGAAGGACAATGCTTTTTTTTTGTGGGGCAGTTTCTAAATTCCTTTATCCCTTTTTTCTCTTGCTAACTGCCCTGTGAACTCAAGAAGTATAATGTCCTAGTGGTGAATCATTATTCTTTGATTATGGCTTCGTAATTATAGGGAATGACATAAACTCATTGTGATGCAGACTTGGAAATTATTCAAAGGGGTTTTATCCTTTTTACTTATTCTTATTATAGCTGCACAGATCCACTTTATAACTGTATTAAGGCACTCTGGGGCTTACATTACCAAGCCATTATAACACTTCGCAAGCCCCTGACAATGCACTGCCTCTCACTTTCTGTCTTACAAAAAGAAAACATTTTGTGCAGATCACAGAGAGTATTCTTGCGTTTCTGTGTGGAAATCCCACACATTTTGCAGCATGCCTTTCAAAGTGGGAATTCTGCAAAGCTACAAAATGCGTTCAATTTCAATATAGATTTTTTTTTTCTTAAAGTTTGGTCGAGGAAGCAAATTGAAGTGATCTAGATCTTAGCAAACAGAAGCACACTAATATCACATGTGTGAGATCATTTTACATAGCTCCGCTGTGTAATACATATATATTTTAGTGTGCTCTGTCTACCAGCGACAGATGAAAAGCTGCGCTAAATTTTCTGACTAGGCTGAACTGAGAGAAACCAGAGTCTTAATTTAAGGAGACTGTAAAATGAGGAAGAAAAAAGGGAGAGAGGAAAAGTAATCTAATGAAAATCTACATCTAAGAGCATATAGTGTAGTAAACTTGGCCAACGTGTTTGAGATAGTAATGCAATATGTAGAACGAATGTCTTGTTACAATAAAAAACACAGCAGAGTCCTTCCTACTTTTTGTTTCTTCTCATGCTGCAAAATTCGTATGGGTTTATGTTGATTTGCATTCTAGATATCTGAAAATTATATGAAGTTTTCTGCATGCCTTCGGAAATATTTATCTTTCTGTAGACATTTTTTTTTTTTTCTTGTTTTTGCTTCCAACCTTTCCACTACCAGCCATTCCTAATTTTGGCAAGATTAACAATATCACAAGTGCAAGGAAATATGGAAAATCAACAGAGAAAACAAATCCTAGGCAACAGCCAAATGAAGCTACTGATTAGTTAAACATCATTAGTTAAATGTTATTCTATTCTATCAGCGAATCTGCAGCTCCTGCTGTGGGTGTGACGTAGCTCCCTGTTGCTAGCCACTGTGACAAGAAAGAAGGACATAAGGGAACAATGTATGGCTCACTTTCAAGAGCAAGGCTGCATAGTCTTTTATTTGGTAGATGTAAGCAGAAAGAGAGCACAGCTAGATGCGTGCTAAGGAAGGAATTCTTTTTAAGAGAAGTAACTCACTAAAGCAACATACGTGTTTGGATTGGATCATATGTATCTAGGTGTGGGTGACAGGAAAATACCGTGAACTTTCAATTACAAGACTAACTTCCCAGAATCTAAGTGAAGAGTGATATTTATTATAGGTGTAGTGAATTAAGGTGCTGGATGAACTCACGCTCACCTGTGATTGTTTCTCTCACCAGGCAGTAGCTGGGTAACAGCAGGCCAACAACAAGCATGAAAAATCACACGTTTACATAACAAGTCACTTTGATTTGTTTTGTGTTTTATCTGTAACAGATTTGTTATGAGATTAATCAGCTGCTGTCTTGGCTAACACACTGTGCCACTGCATATCAGTCCTATGACCTCTTAAGTGCCTGTATGCAAAGTAGTGCTTTTGTCTCATTTGTGGTTCTAAAAATTACACTTTTTGTGTCGGGAGCATGAGGCTCACATTTATCAGGCACTGCAGTGACCGTGCTTTTCTGGCGGTGCCACTCACAGTGCTGTCCGGGTAACGGTGCAGTGCGCCGAGGAGCAGCAGCGGCAGCACGATGTCTCCGTGCTTCCTGGACTGCGCAGGCACCATGCACAGGCTGACGGGGAGCTGGGGACACCCTTGCCGAGAGTGCACTGGCAGCAAGCCCGGGGAAGGAGAATGCTCCAGGCACTTGCTGAGGAGTACAAGGCACATGTGTGCCCCGACTCAACCCATCTCCACACAGAAACACACTAGGGAGATCAGGAATAGCTTGATGCTAACTCAGTTTTTTATTGTGCATCATCAGCCATAGGTTAAGCAGTGCCTTAACTGCTGTCATGGGCTTATCAAGCCTTGGACAGAGCTTTGACATATCAGATATGCAATGTGTCAAGAAAAGAGTGCCTTTTTTTGATACATAAGTGAAATCATACAGGAGAAAAGGAAATTATTTTATATAAGGACACTACCTCCAAGACCAAAACCATCACTGTAGCCTGGTTATAAGGTATTTTATTGTTCAGGTCTGGTCAGGCCCCTGTGGACGAACATTTTCTTCTCTTTCCAAAGGTCTGATTCAGAATCAAAATTGCAGGGTGGAGGCAACTTTGGTTCAGTTGTGGCTATGTGTAGAAACATGGCCATCAGCAATCAGATTTCACTGTTACGCTTTATCAAGCTACTGTTTGCTGGCTGAGCTGGGGTAGCTGTGTGTGTGGATGCTCCCTGCCCCAGGTGGAGGTGAAGTAATTCAAATTAGCTCAGCCTCAGTGAAAAAAAAAGCCAAGCTCATATAAATTCCTGTGCATTGCCACAGACAAGGAGCACTCACATGGACGCGGTCGTGACACAGCTGATGTGCAGGAATACGTCTGAGTGCAAGTCCTTCCTCTTACTAACCAAATTGCTATTAAACTTCATTTTATAAAGGGAACTCCTTTACCAGATCAGTCTGGTCCTATTCCTCTTCCTGACAGTTGCAAAATGGTCATCATCTTTATAGGAATGACATCAGTGCCTAATTGTCACTTAACTTGACTGCCATTTAACTTGACTTTACACTAAGCACTTAACCACTTTCACTGTGGTCAATTAAAGCTGAATATTCTGTTCTCAGGACTTTAAAGAGATAGTATGCTGTTCTTGAGGGGTAAGGGTTCAGTAACCCTTGATAATTTAGTTATCTAGGAGGGCATTACTAATGAGGATCTTACAGTAAATGCATGGCAACATGGTGGGCTGATATTCACAGCATCTGGAATTAGTAACAATGGGCAAAAATGTTTTCAATTTTAAATGGATACTTTACTTAAGCTTGGGGGGAAGGTCAAATGATCATACAACAAAAATATGAGCAGCCTTTCGACCGTGTGCTTTCTTGTGAGCAAATAATGGAAACAAACATTGTTTCAGACCAAATGCGCTTGGAAGTGGCTGCCCTTGGGAATACAGTTATACTTTTAACAGCCCTGCTGGTGGATCTAACTTTCTGAAATGCAGCCACTGATAAAAATGGAGAAGACCAAACATCTGCATTTCATTATGATTAGCACAAAAAAAGGAATTTTATTTAATCTCTCAAAGCACACCATCATTGTGAAGGAAGGAGGCTAGAAAGATCACTAGGGTTTTACAAAGCTCTTCATACATGAAATTGAAACAAGAAATGAGAGACAAAGCTGGAAATTTACATAAGCATGGTAATGCATATACAGAAAGAACTCTCTAGCTGCATAGGTAAAAACAATATTTCGATCAAATATAGCTGTACAAATACACTAAAATGGCAATTTCACAGTAAATCTTTAGTTTGTAGAGCTCCTCCCTTTCCATTTTCTCACTGATTACAGAGTTGTTTGGAATACTGAGTTTCCCTCATGAGTCGCTGCCCCGTGTACAGAGAGGCTCAACATTAATCTGCAAACACTTCTATTTAAATGACTCATTCTGATTAGTAAAATGAAGATTGTAAATCAGAACAACTCATATCTCGCTAAGATGGCATGGTTGTGTATAGTATTAGAAGTCCACAGAGAGCGCTTTTCCATTAATTCATTCTCCTGTAATTTCCATTAATTGATAACTTTTTAATGTTTTTCATATACAGTCAGGAAAGTAAGAAAGAGGCGAGATGGAGTGGGAGGGAGTATGCATGCCCAGCTCCATACACACCAAGAAAGCAAATAATATTTTGGAAAGTGTATGTCATTCTTCACTGAGCAGTGCCATCTTTAATGACTTTCTCTCAACTTTTGGAATTTCTGACACTTTACAGTTATTTGATGATTACAGGAACACTTCTATTTGTAGCCTCTTTTAACGACCTTGTGTTTTCCATTTTATCTCCTCCATCTTCCGTCTTTTCATGCATCACGTGGGTTCTCCTACTAGCCAAGGAATGAACATGGCTTGATCCCAAACCCATCATCATCGAAATTCCTGAGTCACCCAGAAGGGTGGCTGCTGGGCAGGTCGAAGCTGTCCCGCTCCCAGGCAGCACCAAGCTGCCACCGCCTTCTCCCGGAGACTGACAAGATCTCATTTTCTAAAAGAGGAAATTGTGTCTCCTGACTGCAGCATCATTTTTGCACTGGCTCCAAATACGTTAACATTTTCTCGTTCAAAAACAATCGTGATTTCCCCTTAGCAGAATTGTGCAAAAAGCAGGACCCTCCAAACTCTGGAGAAAATATGGATTCCTGAAGAATCTGGACTGGCTCCCAAGTTTCTGCTAATATTTTTTCCCAAAAGACATCTGCTTCTATTTGTGCATTTCTTCAGATACTAAAGATAAAATTGGAATAGAGAGATTTTGGTGTTGAAATCATAAGCACAGATGTGCTGAAACTGACATAGCCCTTTTAATGGTCATGCTTCACAGAGACGATGAGAGTGACTGGTGGAGATCAGTTTCCCGCTGTGAGCATAATTTTGAGGTTATGAACTTTCAATATATCAGAAGACAGTGCCAGCCACTGAATTATGCTGCTAAGTTTCTTAGCAGAGCTTCCAAAATTGTCACAGTAATTATTTTCAAGGTGTTTTCCAAACACGCCACTTTAGGAATCTGTTTCTGTGAACCAGTTTCTGGGAAGGTCTTGCATAAATTCCAGGTACAAACAGTAAAAACTGTAAAATGAACTGAAATGTGCTGAGGTAAGCACTTTACTAGCTTCCCCCCTTTCTATAAAAACCAGCAAGGCAGATCACAAATTATTGCACCATATGGTCCAACCTTCCAGGACTTCTCTTGCTCATACCTAATAAATGACCTTAAAAAGTTACATAAGATCACACTTTTTGAAGTCGGGTGCCTCAGTTTGCCATTTTAACTGCTTATAGCAGTTCAAAACTGTTATAGACACAAGGTGTTCTCCTAAGCCTTCAACAGTTCCGTGAAAATCTGATCTACTTAAATGGAGCAGTTAAGAAAAAAACTCAGACACCAGTTTTGAAAAGTGTGGATTGTAGCCCATGGGCCATTATTGCTTGGTCTGGGAGTCTGCGAAGTAATATCATGTTTCAATCAGAGTCAGATGGAACTTGGCTTTCCAGCATGGAAGGACAGTTCAGACTCCAACAGCAGCAGTCCTACTCAAGGTCATGCAAAGTATCTCCATTGAACTGCCATTTGAAAATTCCCAGATTCCAGAAATCACAATTATATTTCATTTCCATCTTTTTGAGAAGTTCAAAGCTTATAAAGACTAAAGCACAAGAGCCTGCAGATTCCTAGACGAGGTCCACAAGACTGCTGACATGCTAAGTTGTACACTTGGGATCCTTGGGCTCTGGGACAATACGGCTAAAGACAGGAGAACCTGACAGTGCTAAAGAGCAGCATGACCACACTAAGATTTCCAAAACATGGCAAGATATAAGTGAAGTTTGGATGTTCTAATAAACAGAGTTCTGTCAGTTCTGAACAAGTTCCCACAAAATGCTTCCATTTTCACCAATAGATATACTATAATTGAAAATAAAGGCATGCTGGTGAAAAATCCCCCGATTTTCATTTTTTAAACCCATTTTTTGCTTCATCTTTCAAAAATGAAATCTCTTTAATATGGAAGACCACGAAACAGCAAGTGGTAAACCAGAACGTAGTGATTGCCCTCAGAAACTATCCCAGTTCAATGAAGAAACTAATTCACGTTAAAACCGCTCACTTATCTCCTCTGAATAATGGGAGAAAACTGTGGGGAAGAAGTCTGCCAAAGTTCTTATTATACGAAATATCTCTTTTAAAAAAAAGTTCTTACTAGAGTTTTCTCATGTATTCCCACAGTGCATGAACCTGTGACCTTGTTCTTACAGAAGACACAGTGGTGAAGGTTTAGGAAGAAAAAGATTAAGCTGGACAACCAGGAGATGTGAAAGCACGTCAATGTACCCCTGATTGAGATTGTAGCCTGCATTCACTGCATCTCTTGAACAAAGGGCAAGATTCACAGGCTGCATTACAGTTTGTGGTATAGCACATACTAAATATAGTCAAGCTATGTAAAGTGGAACAGTGAGGTTCTTTGGCACTTTTTCAGAAGCTGCGCAGAGGAAAGGCCAGTTACTTTCAGTTCGGAGCAATATGAGTAATTTATCACTGAAGAACCCACTAAACGCAAAGGTCCTACAGAAACCTGTAAGGAGTGAGAGTGTTACTGAAAGCACCGAAGCATCTGCCTTCTGTAGTAGGCTCCTAAAAAGACCAAGACATCTTCTCGAGTACTGACTCTGGTTTCCAAGGTTGAATCTTGTCTTACTTAAGAAGTAAGTGTATAAACACACTCTGGTCCTCTGTGTGTGGCAAACCAACACAAGTTTGGTGTTGGCTTGCCAGTGAAATTGCACATGTGCAGGCAAAGCCTAAGGTGAATAAATGGGTTGGGTTTCACTTAAGGCAATGAGTCTGTAGCAAAGGGGTTTTTTTGCACTCTGAATATGTTACCAAGGAGTCTGCATCCCTCTCTGCCCTCTCACACATGTCAATCTAACATCTTCTTGCTGCCGAGCATTACAAGTTGATAACTGGACCCTCACTCCTGCTCTGAGCAGAATTGTGGAACAGCATCAACCTTTATTCTGAATGAAGCCTGCTTGTGGGGCTCCTCCCTAATTTCTTGAAACTGGTCAGAATATCACATTGCTCCTGCTCCTCCACAAAGAGACCAGGACAGGAAAAATATCCTAATAAGAAAAAGGAAAAGGAAAAGGACAAAGAAAAAAAAAAGAAAAAGAAGAAGAAGAAGAAGAAGAAGAAGAAAAGAAGAAGAAGAAGAAGAAGAAGAAGAAGAAGAAGAAGAAGAAGAAGAAGAAAAGGAAAAGGAAAAAGAAAAAGAAAAAGAAAAAGAAGAAGAAGAAGAAGAAGAAGAAGAAGAAGAAGAAGAAGAAGAAGAAGAAGAAGAAGAAGAAGAAGAAGAAGAAGAAGAAGAAGAAGAAGAAGAAGAAGAAGAAGAAGAAGAAGAAGAAGAAGAAGAAGAAGAAGAAGAAGAAGAAGAAGAAGAAGAAGAAGAAGAAGAAGAAGAAGAAGAAGAAGAAGAAGAAGAAGAAGAAGAAGAAGAAGAAGAAGAAGAAGAAGAAGAAGAAGAAGAAGAAGAAGAAGAAGAAGAAGAAGAAGAAGAAGAAGAAGAAGAAGAAGAAGAAGAAGAAGAAGAAGAAGAAGAAGAAGAAGAAGAAGAAGAAGAAGAAGAAGAAGAAGAAGAAGAAGAAGAAGAAGAAGAAGAAGAAGAAGAAGAAGAAGAAGAAGAAGAAGAAGAAGAAGAAGAAGAAGAAGAAGAAGAAGAAGAAGAAGAAGAAGAAGAAGAAGAAGAAGAAGAAGAAGAAGAAGAAGAAGAAGAAGAAGAAGAAGAAGAAGAAGAAGAAGAAGAAGAAGAAGAAGAAGAAGAAGAAGAAGAAGAAGAAGAAGAAGAAGAAGAAGAAGAAGAAGAAGAAGAAGAAGAAGAAGAAGAAGAAGAAGAAGAAAAGGAAAAGGAAAAAGAAAAGAAAAAGAAAAAGAAGAAGAAGAAGAAGAAGAAGAAGAAAAGAAGAAGAAGAAGAAGAAGAAGAAGAAGAAGAAGAAGAAGAAGAAGAAGAAAAGGAAAAGGAAAAAGAAAAAGAAAAAGAAAAAGAAAAAGAAAAAGAAAAAGAAAAAGAAAAAGAAAAAGAAAAAGAAAAAGAAAAAGAAAAAGAAAAAGAAAAAGGGGTCATTAATCATTATTTTAAGTAAATGAAAAATTGTTTACATTCTATGTCTTTTTTATATAAGATGGAGTGAAATAGCTGATCCAATTATTAGGTTAATCTTGCTTTTCCCATATGTCTACTGAAGACAAAACTATCAGCCACATTCATCCCCCTGCAAGTGATAATATAAATCAGTCAAGACATGGGTAGGCAGTGCACAGGTACATTAGCACTGACTTTTCATTCAGTTGCATTTATTTTACCCTTCAATTTGGTAAGCAAGCAAAACAGATGAGCTAAGTTTTCAAAAAGGGAACTGAAGTGAGAAGCAGCTTAATAAGCAGCACTGCAGTGATGTGACCTTTGCTTTTGACCAGGATCAGTAGAGGGGACATAGAGCTGGTACCAGTCCCAGCATCCCAACAGAACTAAGGTCTGTCCCCTTTGTAAGGCCATGCCTGAAATGCTGGATATGTCTCAAATTATTTCTTTCCTGTGGCAGCTGAATTACAACATTTTCCTTTAAAAGGGCTGCACTGAGTACCAAAAAAAGCAGCTGTTCTGGAGGCAGGCCTGTTTCTGGGGGCTCCTGTCCCCGAGGCAGCTGAGGGAGTTTGGGTGATGCTATGGGCTGGGGGGATGAGCGGGGAGGAGGGTTTCTAGGGAGCCTGGCATGGTTTCAGATAGACATTTTTGCTGCATAATTGAAGCAGTTATGGCTTACACGTTCCTTTCTGCCTGCCACGTTTCTCCTTCTTGGCCTTTGAGGGGCCCTGACTCCACATCAGCTGTGTGCGAGCAAATGCCCCTGAAGTCACTGGAAACTGCTCTTACGGCATCTGTCCCCGAGAGTACTCATGAGCGGGATGTTGTTTTTACTGTTTACCGCATCTCTATTTCGGACCTCTCCTTGTTCGTGTAAAGTGCGTACATGTGTTTATGAACTGTTTGTTGCAAAGATAAGGGAATGTGGGGTGCTGGCCAATCCCTTTTTCCATTACTCCTTTGCTTTTTTTTTGTTTCCTACTCCTCTTTTCTGTCTCCTATTTTTGCTTTTTTTTCCATTTCCTTCCTTCTATGGCAATGAGCAGGGTTTGCTCCTCGGCGCATGGCAGTCAGGCCCTGCAGGCTTTGCCCCCACGGCTCAATAAGCAATCTGTTTTTAAAAAAAAAAAAAAGACAGACAGAAAGAAATATTCAGTATCTAAAAGCAGCTCATATTAAGCTACACAGATACTATGCCTCAAGCTGTTACATTAACTTAATGTGGACCCTAAACCTGAGATTGAATCAGAGTTGTGCATTTTGAGGACCATTATACCTTGGCACTAAAGCAACCATTTTGGATGAGCACCAAACAAAAGCACATCCCGAGCACTCCTGGTACAACAGACCCCAGTCTCTAAATACCTCTTTACAATTGAAAAAGATCATGATTGTGCCTTTGTAGTTGTTGTTTCAGATCCACACCGTGACAAGCAGCAGGCTGGGATAGCTTCCATTGGGCTACCTCATCTCGGCGTGCTGGCACCAAATGGAGGACTTTGCAGAGAGCTGAAATGCTCACAAGGCCACCGGCTAACATCTGTCCTACCCCATCTGTGGGATGCCCAGCACCTCCAACCTGGTGGGTGGTGCACGTGATGTATCTCTAGAGAAAACGTAGATGTTCAAGAACTGGTATTCATATTTACAATGTAGCAGGGTATGTCTCTCTGCACTGGCAGAGCTCAAATGCTTCAACTTTGCTGAAAGCAGGTGTAGAAGGCATTACTCTGTTGTCACCTGCGTATTTTTGAAAATCCCTTCTTTTTGAAATGTGAGTTATGCTCACCAAAGTCATTAGGAGTCTCATGACTCAAATGGATTTTACACGAGATCTAGATTAACTCTGCAGCTTCTTTTGTGATTAACTTGAGCAATGTAAATCCATTTGTTTCTGTCTTCATACCATAATCATTTGCTTTTTTTCTTCACATATGAATACAGATATTTTTTCACAAACTTAAATTCCATTTCCAAAAAATACTGTGAATATGGTTTCAATTTTGTTGCAAAGATATTTGTGTAAACATGTAGATCTATTTGGAAACTAAAGAGAATCGAGAATATTGATGGAAAATACAGAAACAGTTGGGGTTGTATAAAAGGCTTCTTTTGTCGAAAGAGTAAGTTTACTTTCAGTGGTTTTTGGGGAAAAAGTGTATTGCTTTTCAGGTTGACCTGGTACACTCTGGATATCTTACATTACTAAGAGACAGCATGTTGGGTATCAGAGTAAAGAGCTCCCCACTGGAGAAATCCTTACCATTTGTTGCAGTACTTCCCTCTGGGATTTCTTTATTTTGCTACATTTGTTGATGTTGTTATATGCTTTGGTTTGTAGTAGAAACAGACTTAAGGTTGTTTTCTTAAATCAGCCTTGATGATTCATAAGCTTGTGCTAGAAGCAGTGTTATCTTGGATTTTGGTAAATACAGCAGGCTCAAAGACAGCATTCTCAGTGCGTAGATAGCTGGATGGGTAAATGCAAATGTGGTTGGATTTGGATAAATGCTACAAAATACAGTTTAAATGTCAAACAGCTGAAGCCAGTCTGCACAGCAAGAACATATGCCAAGAAGCTGTGTGGGGCTAATGGTACTTTCTAAGCACTGAGATCTGACATGGGATCAGGCCTGACTCTGCTCGGAAGTGGCGAATGGGAATCTCACTGACAGTTTTCGTGGAGAGCAGCAGCAGCTCCCTGCTACCACACTGCCACTGAAACCGTCCTCAGATAATTGTTCTGGGAATAGACAGTTTAAATCTGGCCTTTGAAAGCACTCTGCTGTGGCAGCAGGGAACAGAAGGTTACTTTGGTGCCATTCTGATTAAAGAAACATTAACAATATGTAACTCAGCATAAAGGTTAACATAGTTGGAAGAAAATAGCTTTAACTCATTTTATTTTTCTCTTAATGCCCACAACAGCAAATGAAAGTTCAAAGTGCGTGTCAAAGAGCTATCTGCCGGCGTTTCACGTGCTGATGCTGTTTGCTGTGCATTAGGTTTCTGAAGGCTGCATTCCAGCACTTGAAAACGGGATGTTTTCTGTCTGATACCCACTGGTACCCAAGCACAGGTATCACTCTGAATTCTTTTCCTTCCTTCTTTTATTAGAAAATGAGAGTTGACATAATACCATAAATGACTGCTTTCCCATTTATTGCCTGCATAGGGATTTGAGAGCTGGGCTGATTTCATACAGCTGACGTAGCTGAGATCTGGCCAGGACGGAGTTTGTCTGAGCTCACACCAGGTCTGAGCCGGACACAGTAAATGCGGGATGGGAGAGGGGTAGGAAACTACAGGCACAGTGTTGTCACTCTTCTCTGTAACACCTAATTATTGGACCAGGGCCAGTCTCTGCTTGCTTGGCTTATCTGGCTTAAGCCCTGGAGACATACTTTGTCTGCTTGAAGCTTTCCCAGTCTTATCCCCAGGATATTGGCTGGCTCCTGACAGATCGAAGCATGCAGCAATCTGTCTCCTCTCTTCCATGGCTCAGGCATGGCTCACTGAGAGAGGTCTCTCTGGAAAGAGTTCTGTGGTTTGGGTGCAGTTTCCAGCACCATGCTCCTTCCCCTCTTTCTGTCCACCTTTTGCTCTGAATAGAAGAACTTGCAAGCCCTTTTCCCTAGACAGCCCTGGAGAGATCTTGGGATTCTCGTCATTTTCTGATGGGCTCCATTTCCATGTCTTCACACAAAACTGTATAACTCCTAAGGATATTTTCCAAAACAAAAAAAAAAAGAATCTCCAAATCATTTCTGGTTTGTAGACTAATCCAGACCCACCACATCTTGCAGTCGAAAGCCTTCTGGTGTCTATTTCATCTCCCAGATTTTTCCTGACAGAGAGGTTCTTTGTATAAATTAAATCTAGTGATTGCCTAAGTACAAATTCAGCTAACACGGTCTCTTAAAACATCTTTAATTAAAAAGAAGGAAACTACATGCCCATCAGCTTCTGCAGGCTGAGGCCTCCAGCCATCCCTGTCCAGACTGAAGAAGAGAAGCGGAGGTTGTTTCCCGTCACTGCCAGCGTCTGAGACACCTCAGCCCCGCCTGTAACACGGGGTTTTCATCATCCTGGTTAGGTGACGCTCGTATCCTGAAGCTTTTCTTGAGTAGCTTGAGTCACTCACATGGCACGACACAGAGCCAGGCAGAAATGCCTGAACTGGCTCTAAATGGCTGCGCTCAGATGCAGCAGCAGGGTAGTTATGTTTATGTGAAGATTTATTACGTTGCCCTGGACTTCTGTTACGTGTTCTGCTTCATTTCTCCAAAGCTTTTGGGTGGATCCCTAAGCTCAATACCAGTGTCTGTTGCTGAAGTGAGAACAGGCTTTGGCCGCACCTCTCCAAGTGCCCATCCCTGGCTGCAGCCACCAGCTGTCGGTGTCTGCATCACACTGAAACAAAAGCCAACCTGCTTCCTCTATTAAAGAAGAAACCACAACGCTTATCCTTAGCCCAAGAAACAATCAAAAGAAGTCACAGGACATTTATTTTCTGAACAGTAGGAACTCTGTAGTGCTGTCAAAGATAAGAAACTAGGAATACCTTGTTATGTTGTGTTTGACTATAGCTTAATAATGGCTTCTAAAACACTCAAAGTAGATTTTTTCATGGTTCAAGGAACAGATGTATCTAGAATCAATTTGCAGTGAGGGCCAAAGATTAAAAAAACAAATTAACTCTGGGATTTCTTTCCTCTGTTGTGCTAACAACAGTGACCTTTGGGACATTTCGCAAAAGCCATCTTTTGTTTTGAGTGTTTGCTTTTCCTCAACTCTTTTTATAGCTTCTTGCCAGTTACATTTTTTCTTTCACCTCTGTTTACACGTGTGGGTGGCAGGAGTGTGGGAGGCTGTCTACATCTGTGACAGTCAACGTGAGCTGAAGACCTTAGCACCAATCGCCATTTCCAAGCAGTACGTTCAAATACATCACTCCTGGTGCCAGTAAGGAAAGGCATAAAGGAAGCGTCCTCTGCTTTTCTAGCATCCAACAAATGCTGACCTACTAAATGGCCATATTTGTCTATCTTTCACAGCTTTTCCTGGGATTCAAAGGGGAAATGCATTTGTCCCTGCTGGAGGAACTGGTCTGTGCTGGGTTCCTCATGGTTTCACTCCAGCATGGACTGTCTCACCTAGACGTGATATCTATTTAAGGCATGTAGGTTGCACTTTGAAAAGAATAAGCTATTGCAGCTGTTCAAATGTAACTTCGAAATTAATTTATTTGGCCACCTAGGCATCGACTGAGTCCCTGGTGTCTGTTCTGTTTGAAGAACAGTCTTTATCTTCAACTTAAAACTACTTGTACCTGGTTTCCTATAATCTTATACTTGAACATACCACTTGCTTTTCCTCCCAAAATCTTTTGCGTGCATTTTTTAAAAGAACATCTGCAGCAACACATGTGGTTTAGTGTTTGTCTATTGCCATTCAGCTTTTTAGCCAGTGGAGTCAAGTTCTATGTGAATTTCTCCTAGATCCTTTGTTAAATCAAAAATTTCCCTTCCAAAAGACAATTGAGACTTCTAGGAACAGATTTACAAAGATACTTAGGTGTCTTAAGAGATAGGTACATACCTAACAGATTTTTCTGAAATATCTGAATGAGGTACATAACTCCTTTTTTAAGCCTTGATCACATACAATAACAGAAGTTTAGACATTCAAATTGGTCAGAAATTTTACCTAAGTAACAATGAATGTTAGGGTGAGGGTTGTCCCTTTTTAAATATAGTTTTATTTAATAATTAATTTAGATTGATTATTCTTGTCTGGGGATATCACAGTCTAGGACTTTTGGAAACTTTGCCAGCTGAGTCACTGTCTTGAACTGTTTGCAATTATGTGGATGTTTTTCATAGCTTCAACACCAAGATTTCCAGATTGAGATGAAATATTAATAAAGAGATAAAATAGGAAACTTTCTTTCTAAACAGATATTCCTTAGGTAGATATTCCTCAAGTAATCATGCCTTGGTTTAATTACATTACTACAAGCTGGATTTTAAAGTCATACTCTCCACAGTGACAAAAAACATGACAACATGGCAGAGAAAGAATAGGGCAAAGTTATTCAAGGTAATGAAGTAAATTACTGTATTGCATGAAAAAGTAAATCGTTCTCTGACAGGTATTCTTATATGTGTATTTTACTGCACACAGCTGGATTATTTGTCTCCCAGTGGCATTTGTATTTGGACAGTCTTAAACTTTAAGTGGATCCAGAAGGAATGTTGCTGAAACCGAACTGCCTATTCACCCAGGAAATTAGAAATCTTTGCATCGGCTCTGAGTCACATGTTCTTTAGAAGCCTACATTTACAGCTTCATAACTTCTTATTTTGCCACTGGGATGTTATGACTGAGACTGTTGTCTCAGTGGTCTGGAGACAATACTTGGATTCATATTGTTCTCACTAATAAAAGTAATAATGAAGACGTTCATCCTGACAATGAGAGCCTGAACTCAGTCTCTTCAGACTGCTTTTGCTCAGGTGGTGACATTTTTTTGGACAATGTCAATGCTGAGGAGTTCCATAGAACTCATATTGGTCTAGACCAATGTGGAACCATTCTTAAAAAGATAATGGTAATAAGTTGTGAAAAGAAAGTGATCTAAGCTTTGAAAACACAGAATTAGAGAATTATTGTCATTCACTTGCAACATATCTTGAAGATCGTGAGCTTATGAGAGCATTGTAATTATTCTCAGTGTGACCAACTATACTGCTTTTCTGAAGTCATAAGGATACAGCAAATATAAACCATTAGCAATCACTGGACTGCTAAGCAGTCCCCCGACTCATAACAAATACACATAATACTAATTTACTGAGCAAAAGAGAAAAACAAAAAAAAGGGTGGTGACCACAATGGAGAATTTATCCTAGTTCTTCACCAGGATATCAAATATCAGGAAACTACAGGGAATCACAATCATAAAGATCATATTTTTACAGAATTTTTTAAACAAAAGTATAAAATGTGGTTTCAATCCTAAACCACGGGATTTGTTTTTGTGTCTTTGAGAATACATTTTTATGTCCATTTTATAGTAGCAAGCAAGTGGAAGACGTGCCAGAGTTGGCATATGTGTGCAGGTGACATACCTGCTCCCATGGTGGTGCTAGGGCTATCTGCTCCCAGATTCTCCTGCCTGTGCTTCCTGTACCTCAGAAACCAACGGCACAACACTACTGCTCCTGTGCCTGGTCCTGACAACTGGGGAAGAGCTGGTTAAATGTCTTGCCTTTGCACTACTCTGGTCACAGAGGATAATTTGCTCGAAGAGCTGCTAGACTCTGAGTCAGACACCCTAGGCAAGCAGCCCTGTGCTGAGGACAGACTTACTCCTATCCCACAGCATTTTCTAAATTCATAGGTCCTGTGTTTCAAAGCTCTTGAAAAGGAATTTCAGGTTCATGGGGAACAGGAATGTATGGAGTGATTTCTGCCTGAAGGGACATACTAAAACAGGCTAAAAGAGTGGGTAGAAGAAGTGTGAAAAGAAAAAAACTCAGAAGAGACCAGCATTCTTTCACATCAGCAACACACAACTTCTTTGAGTTTAAGTTTTCTGCAAATGCAAAAGGACATGCCTTAGATGAGAGAAAGGGAAGGGGACAGGTCACTGGGTAAGGAGATGGGCTGGAGAAACATCAGTCTGCTGATAGGGGGAGGATAAGGTTGTGAACAGGCAGCTGTTCATGGATAGATATGCCTCATCTGATGGGCCATATCATAATTTGTCATCTTTGAAACTGTTAATGTGATGAGAGAAGTGGGTGATGGATGGACTGAAAGTCATTCAAAAACAAATTTCAGGTTTTTCAGGTGTGGACACAGAGCTGAGAGGGCTGGGTGATGTAGACAGCAGGACGTCTATAACAGAGGGATCATAAAAAATAGGACAGGAAAGGATATCCATCTGACACAATCAACTACCACAAAGCCACATAAGCAGGTGAAATAACTGGGAGGGTTGACTGAGGCTTCTGGAGAAGGGCGTGAGAACAAGGATATTTGGTAAAGGAAGGAAAGCAAGACAAGAGTGCTGCTGGAGAGGAGCTGACTTGGCAGCAGAAGGCAGGAGCATAGAGGAAAGGAGAAAGGAGCTGGATGCTGTATTCTTCAGCAGACATATGGGACAGGGAATATTAGGGAGGAAATGATAGCTGGTAGAGCTCAAAGAGAAGATACTGGATTGAATGCTAGTGGAGTTTCTCATGCTCAGCCACATGACTGAGATGATTGTTAAATATTTGCATTGTCCAAATCAACTTAAAAGGTAGGAGAGTGCACAGGAACAAATGACATTCTTTACTTGAGTAACAGATGGGAGGAAATTAATTATTCCTGGGACACGTAAGGCCTGGGAAGAAAGTACATGACCAAAGAAGAGAGGTATGTGATCAGGTGGGAATACCTTGAAAGGAGATAAACCCACAGATATGAGTTGACACAGGATAACAGTGACATTTCGAAATAATGCATTTATAATAAAAGTCAACAACATTCCCAAGATTTACTTAGAGAGAAACGTTTTTTTTATTGTGCAAGATACTGACGATAATTTGTTTATTTTTCCTCCAGTCATCCATGTTCAATAAAGATTCAAAATAGACCAAACACAGAGACTGGCTACTAAGGTGGTAAGAGGACCTCAACTCTCAGTTGAAGGTTTTCTAGTGACTTCAACTCTCAGTTGAAGACACTAGAAAGCCTTGACTAATCTAGGAAATTGAAAGATGAATGAACATTAAGAGTACACTTACTGTCTATAAATTTCTAATGAAAGGGAAACTGATATAGAAAAGGCCTACTTCTGTTGGCACTAGAGCCAAGTATTTAATCTGGTCATGTAGATATTTTGGCTGAAAACTATGAATACAAAAAAAGTGGTGGTGCATGAAAAAGAAGTCCTTCCAGGAGCAGTGGTCAAAAAATTTTAAATTTTACTAAAATATAAGACCACCCTTGATACGGTGTTCCTAGGTGCTTTAGATCAACAGATGTCATAATTCTTATAGTGTCTGTGTGGAATTTTCCATTTTTACCTCCATCATGTATTCAAATCTCATTCAAAACTCACCATTACCTCCAGCTTACATTCCCAGTTTTCAAATGTTTTCTTCCGTGGGAGATATCCCTTACTTTTCATACCTAGATAATTTCCTTCAGGAAATTCTGTAGCCAAGCTTCTGTAGCAAATTTTTTTATTTGCATCTTCTTTCCTCTGGCCATCTTCTGCTGTCACATTAGCTGCTAGTTTTATTTGCCTAGTTCCTATGCTTAAAGAAAAAAAGATCGAAAATTCCCCAAATTCTCATAATTCTGATCTCTGTTTGCAGCTGGCCTCCGAGGTTTTGGTCTAGATCAGCTCTGCCTCTTTGTTCAGGCTTGGCAGACACTGCCAATCTGCAGTGATCAAAGGCAGGAAGCATCCAGCACACCCCCATCCCCAGACTTTTGGCCTGGTTGCAACATAGTCCTTGAACAGTCCCTGAAATATGGTTCCCTGGGCTGTAATGTGTTGTACACCCACACAGAGGCTTGCTGACTTCGCTATGTCTCTGCCCGTGCGTGATATCTTGTTTTCCTTCCATAGTTAGGGCACTTTGTATATGAAAAACTTCATACCATTTGGAATTCTACAGCGGTAGAAAAGAGTAAGAATTGGACCTAGGAAGCCTTTGTGTCTTTGCAATACATAAAGTTGTTCTGAAACATGTTCGTTTTGTTTTTGTTTTTTCCCCAAACAAAGAAAAATCTTCCTTTTACTTGGCTTGGTTTTTGCAATATAAATTCAGTTTTTGTCTTTCTTCCAAGACTGTGTGATGACAGGGGAACTGCTGAATGGTGATGTCATGATAGACTAAAGAGAATACAATTGAGCAATTTGACAGGAAACCTGACTTTTGGTTGGACTGTGCACAATCTTTTGTTTTTGACTGTTTAACCACTCCAATACTATGACTGACATTTTTGCCATTTCAACTAAGGCATGACAGGTCACAGTAAAATTCCTAAAAACTCTTTAGAGTTTCTCACAGTGTAAGGAAGGGAAAACAAAATTGAGTGTCAAAACGGTTCAGAAGGTGATAGACTCTCACTTCGATATATAACATGCTTAAACTGACCTAACTGAACAGAAACCCATTTAGGCTAAAATAATAAACTAATATCAGGTAGGAAAAGACATAACAATCCTAGTATTTCCAAAGTAAAGCATCAAATAGAATATTCTTCAGTGTTAAAAACTGGCAAAAAATGAAACTTTTAAAGACCCCTTCAAGCCCACTTTTGAAACACACTGCAGCAGATCCTGCTTCTCAAACTATGTTTCTAGACATAATTAAGAAACAGTGTTTAATATTCTGGAAGATAGTATGCGTGGCTGCTTGCTGTTTCTGAAAACTATACTTTTTTCAAAATCAGGAAAATAACTCGGATTTTATTATTGTTTTATTAAAGGAAATATGTTGTTTGAATATTCTTCCTATAAAGTACTACCACAATTACAGTTTCTAGTCTGATCACAAGTTATTCATTAGTAAGGTGGTGATACCAAATCTAGAAAGACATATGATCATAAATTTTCAATGTGACGCCACTCAGCATCCAAGACAGGCCAATACGTGTTAAAAACATTAAGCTGTATGCTGATAAGTGTACATTCCTTGCTTACTTTTTCCACACCAATACCACCTCTTACATTTTTTTTACTAACATCATGAGTATTCCATTGCAAAGTCTACTGCAAGTTCTTTTGAAACATTTCTGTACTTAAGCCTTTAAGAACGAAGTACTAATATAGCCACTATTCTGGACTACTTACCCATCTCTTCTTATGTATCCATCCCTGAGGACTAAAACTTACCTATTGCAGCAAAGAACTCCACAGGCCGACCATTTGTGGCATAAAATGTATTTGTGTGTGCGTCTGCGTGTGGGCACATGTGTATGTGATTCCATTTTCTGTAACTTAACTGAATGGCCACCTATTTTTGCAATGGCTTCAAAACGAAGTTGTACTCCTGGTATAGTCTCAAAAAGATTTCTCTCCCTGCCTGTCGTGGGAAAAAATGGGCAACTCAGTCAACATGAAATTCCTGTAGGATCTAAAATTTATTTTAGTTTGATTTTCCTCCTTAGGGGAAGAGAATTTTAAGTCTGACTGCATCATTAAAAAGCAAATTTCCAGTTTTCATGGGAGTCTATGTTCCCTTTCTTAAGTTATTTATGTGCTATGGCAAATCGCACCCAAAGTGCATGGTTTACATATTTTATGGATTTAACTATGGAAAGAACAGCATCTCTACAAATATTTTGAGGTGTTTATACCTTAATGATGAAGTCTTAAATTTGTCCCTTGTTCTATTTTTTATGTCTATGATTATATGATTTTGCTTGGTCCTGTAGGTGATTCCTAAATTTCTTTTTTTTTTCCCCATTTTGTTTATATCTTCCTTCCATTTTAGTTTTGGAAGTCAAGGAAATCTCTGTATCCAGTTTTATAGGACTTATTTATTAAATTGAAAAGATTCAAAGCTAGACATGAAAATTTAGATAGCTCCATCTATTCTCTATTTTTTTTTATAGTTCTTTACATTGCTTGCAGTTCTGTCATGAGAGTTCTCTTCTGAGAAAATCTGCACACAGCTACCTGTGTGCTTTTGATAGCTGAAATGTTGCTTTTGAAGACAAAATATAAATTGAAGTTCTTTTGTACGTGTAACTGCACTACAGAAATGAGACACATCATTAAACTAATTAAATTGTGTATCCTTTCTTTTCCTTTTTCTTTTTGTCTTCCTTCCCTACTACAGTGTAGAACTGAAGAATATCATAGAGTCTAGTTTGCCATACCCTAATATTTTCAGCTTAGTATTTTGTTCTCTGCAGTCTACCGAGTATTGATATTCCTGCTTGACCTTATAAAAGTATGTATAAATCCTGTTTTTCTTGCTGAGCTACATTCCACCTTGAGAGAGGCATGAGGATGATAAGTTTTTTGCAGGTTGAGTAGACAGAACTACTGATAGATGAAAAATGGAAGTCGTCATTTCATCCCGATCATCAAAATATCTCCAGATTTTTAATTTCCCACAGAACACAAAGTCCAAATATAAAGGTTTTTAAAAACTTTGAGGCATCTGCTTTTGATGTTTCATTATGGTGGTTTGTGAAATATTTATCTGGAAAGGACGGATTGGCACAGGCAGTTCAAACTTTTCTGAAATATTTCCTTTTATAATAATCCACACCCTCAACATTTCAACTTGCAAATTTTCTCAGAACCAGAGAGAAGAAAGCAAGGTTAGACCTTGTCTCATGGCAGCTGTACGTGTACCCTAAGATGGGAAATGAAGGGACTGCAGTGGGAGAGCTATAAACAAGTGTGTGAAGAGAAAAGGAGCTGTCACCTCACATCTCCATATCTCACTCCTCTTTTGGAGGAAGCCAGGCAGGGCATTTTACTGCCAGCTGCTGGTTGGGCTGGTGCCAGGGATGCTCATTGCAGCAGCAGAGGAGATGCAGACAGTGCAGAATGAATCCATGAGGCTGCAAAATGCCGTAACACAGGGACAGAAAAGCCACGCTGGTGGCACACTGAAGCTGTGGGTCCAATGGAAAAGATGGAAAAAGATGGCTTGTCTGTATGTCTAGATAACAGTCCCCACTACGGTGCACAGATGCTTCCCATAGCCAAGGGAGAAGAGAGACCAATACCAAAAAGGTAGCTAACTAGAAATAATGCACATTGTATTTATCAAACAACACAGGCTGGGCTGTGTGAAAGACCATAGGGAAACATAGCCTGAAAAACTCTGAAATCTGGTCAATTGAAAGTGAGCTATAATATACTACTCAGTTAAACTCTTTCCAAATAATTAAGTTGATTTAATAAAATAAGCTTTTTTTCTTTATTGAACCACATTATTTTGGGAGAAAATATGATTCAAATTATTAATTTCCTCCCATTAAGCAGTATCAACATTATCCGCTTCCCAGGATCAAGTTTCTATTATGTGTATTGGATCAAACTCTTAGCTTAATAGTCTTTGCTCTTCTTTTCCTTGCTGATAATTTGGCCCTCTATATTCATTTGATATGACTGAAAAAAAAAGATTCTTTTGGTGTTTTTCCACTGCTACCTAAGACTAAACCTAGTGGATGAAAATGAGCTTGACTGCAGAGAACAGAGCAAAGTACCTGAGAACATACCTCAAAACTAGTGCAGCAATATGTGATTAGAGGCTTGGTCAATGCCTGCATGGATATGTTGAACTGTTCTTGAGCATGCTTTCTCCTTTCAAGCACACAAAATGTGCAGCAATGCAGGCACTGCATGTGAGGCCAGCCCGTTTTTGCATCTATCATCTGATACGCTCAGGTGGATATTAAACCCAAACTTCACTGCTTCACAAAGAATTGAAAGGATCAACAGAATATTTCTGAGGACTGAATTTATGTAAAATACACCTTCCACTCTTGGTTATATAGGTTATCTTATACTTACATTTCATGCTCAGAGACCACTGGCAACAAACATCAACCAGAGAGCAGCGCAGACGCATGGGCGGGCAGCCATGCTGGAATCCGCAAAGGCAGCAAGGTCTCGGTTTCCCTGGTCACTCTCTGTGTATTTACATGCCAGTGTAATGCAAATGAATAATGAGCTGCTGTGCATTGTCAGAGGGCTGAGGGAGAAAGTTTCGTAGTCAATACCTTTGCATTCTTAGGTCATGCTTTGAATAAGTAGATTAGAAATTGTCAAAAGGTTTAACAGTAGAGATGGATGAACTGAAGAACCAGCAGAATCGGCAAAAGTAAGCGGGACCAAAATCAGGTATATTCATCACCTCTGATGTCAGATGACAGATTGGATGACACATGGTCTGACTTCTTGATTGGACTGTTACATGATAGGGTGGGATGAGGAGACATTCTTACTCAAGAGATGAGTCCTGGGTACTTTCTGTGTCCATTTGCAGCGCAATGAGGAGGACGCTGGTGATGAGTGGTGATGAATGGCAGGTCTGTGTCCTGTCATTTGAGCAGCACCAAAGTTCAGAATTTAAGTTTGAAGTGAGCTGGAGGTTTTAACATGTGACAGCAAAATATGAATCACAATTTAATGGCCCTCTTGGTGCTCAAAATGATGAACTCGGTGTATGAGGGCACAGCCATTTAGTTAGGTATGTTTTAAAAAGAAAGAAATTAAAAAGCAAGCAGAATTTTAAAATAAAACTTCCACCTCCATACAGGAAATATAGTGGCCAACTGTTCAGGCAAATTCACTTCTCAGTCATATTTTGACTCTAAACTGTGATGTAACAGTTGCCTGTGAGAAAGTCAGGAGGAAGGTATGATGTGGAACTTTTCTGCTGTCACATCCACTGATATTTCCAGGAGGTGCTATCTTACAGGTGAAAACACATAAAAATGTATTCTTCTTCATTTTTGGAAAACTCTAGGCTGCTGCTTGAGCTTATCCATTTCCATTTTTTTACTGGAAGTCTCTGTTTGTTTAAGTCAATTTAAATGATCCATCAAATGAATCACTGCATTTTAAATGCTGGAAGGAGGGGCATTATGAAAGACACCAGTTTGCTTAAGGTCCCTTAAGTACGTAGTCTGCAAAAACAAACTCCATACAATTTCACAAGGATAGCTGGAGTGCAAATGATTGAATGAAGGCACTAAAAAACCCACAATAATTTGGCTTCGTTAGCCAGCTCCTTCTATAACAAAAAAACACATATCCATAAATGACAAGGGATATGTATTTTATTATTTGTATTCCTTTCATCATGAATTTGGGAGAATATAGAGTAAAAAACTGCTAGACTTGTTGTGCTTGCACCTCACGTACTGCAGCAGTCCTGAGTGGGTTGTGATACTGAACATCCCCATGATGTTGCCACAGCACTAGTGATGGTGGTGTGGAGCATTCCAAATTTATCAGCTGCTGCCTGCCTTTGGATACCATTGCCTCAGCTTCATTAACCACCAGTTTCCCTGAGCATGGCCTCACTTTCTGAGCTGTGTGGGCAGCTCTATCAGGTTGCTGAGCTGCTTCTGGTAACAGGTGGTTACCTTCTAACCTTCTATACACAGATGGTAGTTATTTTCACCAAGAAGGCTCAACCCCAAGAAGGAACTGCCTAGATTATAACAGAAACACAAGAAGTGGCAACCATGGTGAAATCAGGCTGACCTGCAGTAAGAACACAGCAGACAAGACCCTAAAGGGTGAGGCACCAGGAATTATCATCCTAGTTTTATTTATTATTGTCAGCTCCCATCACAAATTAGAGCCTGCAAGGAGCCACAGGCATTAATCCTACTTGGATGGTTTCTTGTAAGTGTGGTTGTTAAGTTGCATGATCTGCATGAAGAACAATGTGTGAAATGCTATGAATAGCTTATGAATATACCCTGGCCATGAAGAAAAGTTGATAGATTATAAAGGTGGATGATTTATTAATTGTTTAATAAAGCACAAGGACAGTAAGAATCCTGTCAAAAGTATGTCCAACCTATCTCCCAATTAAGAAAAGGAATATTCTTTTACTTGAGAAGGAAAAGGTTTAGAAGAGCAAAAGCTATGAGTCTGAATGAATCCTTGATTAACCCACAAAGGGACTGGGTAGAAAATGTCCTGTTCTTCCTTAAAACTGCAGTTTTCTTCATTGATTGCAAGTTTAGGATTTAAAGATTGTAATGCACGCCACAGTTTCGGTGAGTGGCTAAACCACTTGCTAGCAGTTACCAGACAGCAAGGAAAGCCCGGGAGAAGTAGATATATGCATGGTTTACTTTTATTTCTAGTCATCCTTGTTCATAACTTCTGTAACCATGTTGGCTATGCTTAGATTTTGTAAATAAAATGTTTTTACTTGTTATTACCCTAACCCTAAGTAAGGGTGATTGGATGATTTCAAAGCATCTGGCAAACATCAAAGCACACCACCCAGACAGGCACATGAACCTTCGCATCTGCTGTTGGCTCACTCCTGCAGAGTGAAGTGCTCCAATACATTTCTCCAGGACAGCTAAAACAGGGTACAAATGATTCCCATTAAGATGTAGAGGTGCTATTGGAAGTTAGTTTCTATGGCATGGGCTTTGCAGACTAGAGGAATAAAGATAAGTTTTGGTCCTGTTGGTGTCAGGAAAATTGCTTGGGCTGTACCAGCTGAATGAACCCACAGCCTCCTGTTAACCAGCCAAACAGAGATTTCAGAAAGCAAACAAGATCAACCCAGACATGTTTGCCTTACCAGTATAGAAATAAATATGGGGTCTCAGGTATACTGCTTTACATCATCACACTTGGATATTTGTATATTTGTCTTTATCTGAGTTGCTGTGTGAAAGTTGAGAACAAATTTTTGTGGGTTGGTTTGTTTTGGTTTTCTTTCTATTGTGATTTTGCTGGTGCTAATAAGTCAGCATGAACGATAAGACGAGAGAAAGAGCACTCTGGTGGGTTGATCTTGGCTGGCTACCAGGTGCCCACCCAGCCACTCTCTCACTCCCCCTTCTCAACAGGACAGGGGAAGAAAATACGACTAAAAGCTCATGGGTGGAGATACAGATAGGGAGATCACTGCAAATTACCATCACAGGCAAAACAGACCTGAATTGTGGAAGATTAGTTTAATTTCTTGCCGACTAATAACAGAGTACAATAGCAAGAAATAAAACAAAACTAAAAAAACCTTCCCCTCACCCTCTCCATTTCTTCCCAAGCTCAACTGCACTCCTAACTCTTCTGCCCCCTCCTCCACTCCCTGAGCAGAACAGCAGGATGGGGAATGGGGGTTGTGGTCAGTCCATAACACTTTGTCTCGGTTTCCCCTTCCTACTTACACTGTTCTTCTGTTCCAGCGTGGGGTCCCTCCCACAGGGGTGCTTCATGAAACTCTCCAAGACAGGTCCTTCCCATAGGCTGCAGTTCTTCATGAATTGCTCCAGCTTGAGTCCCTTAGGACATAGGATATAGTCCTTCAGGAATGGATTGGTCCAGCATGGGTCCGCCATGGGACCTGCCAGAAACCCTGCTCCTATGTGGGCTCTTCTCCATGGGCCACAGCTCCTGCAAAGAGATGACACTTGCATGGGCTCTTCATGGGCCACAGCTTCCTTCAGGGCCCATGTCCACCTGCTGCAGCATGGGCTCCCCCGTGGGTTGCAGTGGATATATCTGCTCTGATATGGTCCTCCTTGAGCTGCAGGGAGACAACTTGTATGACCATGGTCTTCTTCAGGGGCTGCAGAGGAATATCTGCTCAGTGCCGGGAGCACCTCCTCCTCCTCCTTCTTCACCGACCTTCTTGTCTGCAGAGTTGTTTCTCTCACATTTTTTCACTCCTCTCTCACACAGCTGCTGCACAGTGTTTTTTACCCTTTCTGAAATATGTTATTGCAGAGATGCAAGAAGTGTTGGTGATGGGCTCAGCTTTGGTCAGCAGTGGGTCCGTCTTGGAGCTGGCTCTGCTCGATGTGGGTGCAGCCCCATGTCTTTCTCACAGATCCCAACCCTGCAGCCCCCCTGCAACCATGTAAACCCAACACAAACACCAAGAAAACTAAATCCTCCAAAGACTCTCTGCAATATCAGAGCTGGAAGGTCTCTAATCACAGAGTTTACTTGCCTGTGACTTATGTGGTCCCAATTAAAGTATTAATATATTCAATAACTTTCATCAGTTTTAGGGCAGGCTGCTGTTCTTCTGATAACATATATTACAAGTCAATTGCTGTTCAGAAATCTCGGTGTTTTGGCCATTTGGCCAAACAGACCAAACTGTACCAGTGTAGTTCTGGTAACAAGTCACACAGTCAAGTAGTGAACAACAGATAGTCAAGGTAAGCAAGTCACAAACAATTTCATAACCACAGAGCTGCAATTGCCACAGCAAACGCCATTTAAAATCTCTAGCTGTGTCAACTAAGTGAGTCAATGATTGTTTAATGAGAGTGAGATTTGTTAATAATGATGAGTGATAAACACACTCTGTTTAGTGGTTCAAATTGCATAATCATCCCAGCTCTTTGATCAGCCAAATTGGAAAATTCATGAGACACTTGAACCTCTTGTAACATTTTCAATGTTTTGTGCTTTGGCTAAATCAGAAATATATGAAAATATCTTTCTGCCGCTGTTTTGGTACTTCTCATAATAAGTGCCACCAAGAAACAAAGACCTAAAAAGACATGGAGGTTGAAGACCTAACTAAGGGAAAGGATAAATTTTGATTCAGCTCAATGGATGGTTAACGGTATAACATTAATAATTTCATCTGAATTATTATGCTGATTTCAATAAGTCCTATTTCCGTATTTCCGATGTAAAACTCTTGCATCACCCTTTAAAATATGAAGAGAACATCTAGAGAACCAGGTGATCTTATCTTGTCCAGACACTTTTATATTCCTTTTATTGAATCTTATCTCCAGACCGGCTTATGTATCCAGTTTTCCCATCAATAGACTATAGCTTTCATAATTGACCTTGCATTAGGATAGACGACCAGTAACCCGTTGACAAGATGATCTGAGGTGTCTGAGAGGTTAAAATTCAGTAAAAAACTTTTAATATCTTTCAGATATCGTGGGTGATTGACTGCTGTTTTATATGAAGAGGGGAATCTATGGGTTCAATTTGAGTTGATTTTTAGATACTGTCTGTAAGAATACAGCTTTACAAAAACCAGCATCTGTTGCAGCTCATGTACGTTCAAACTACCTGAATATTCTTCCTCAAATTCCACCAAAGGAAGCAAATAAGCACAGAAATGAAGCTATAAAACTTAAACTATTTGAAAGTTTTTGATTTTTTTTTTTTGTCAAATCAAATGAAGACTGTAGGATTTTTCTTAGAGCCTTTGGAGAAAACAGCTCTGCAAACATATTTGTTCCAAATAGAAATAGATATTCATAAGCTTTAAAGAACCTGATCTGAGTTTTGCATTGTAACTCACCCCTTAACAAGCTGTCTCTTGAAGGAAAACTGCATGCAGATCAGTATTAGCAAGCACATAGCCGGCAGATTTGTAGAAGCAATTATTCCCAGCAGCTCAGCTTTGCAGTCTATGGCACCTCTACACCTCTACCTCTACAGCACTGTCTATTTCAGGCCCACAGTGCAAGAGAGACATTGAGAAACCACAGTGACACCAGTGAAAGGCCACTAGCCTGGAGCCATGCCATGCCAGGAGAGGCCAAGGTATCTGGGCTTGCTTAGCCCAAAGAGGTGGGCCCAGGCGGGACTTCACTGTTGTCTTCTGCTACTGAAAGGGTGGCTACAGGGATGACTGAGACAGATTCTTATTAGAGGTGCACAGGGAAGGCAAAGGGCAATAGTTGCACCTTGCAACAAGGAAAACTAAAACAATTCTTACAGTGAAGTTGGTTAGGCATGAGCAGGTTGCCCAGGAGACTGTGCAATCTCCATCCTTGAAAATATTTGACATTCACCTGGACGAGGCCCTAAAATAATCTCAGCTAATTTTGACGATGGTCTTGCTTTTGGATTAGAGACCCCCAGAAGTTCCTGCCAGCCTAAGTTACTTTATGATCCCATGATTTCATTGGAAATTAGGATTGTAAACTAAAATGTTCAGAGCCTCAATAACCTTGAAGAAAAAAACTTTAAAAACTTGAAGTCAGGACCCTTTCTTATTGATCCTTCCTCTCAATTAGAAGAGATGCCTCAGCAAAGCATTCAAAACTCATTAGCATGATTTCATCTTCCCCTCAAAAAAATCAGGAAGTGAAAAAAAAAAATTGTTTGTTATTTGTCTTCTGTATTTTTGGCAGTGTTTTGGTGTGTTTTTTTTTTCTTTTGCATCACATTGCATGATTAAGTTCTTTTTTACAATCCTTTTAATGTTGTTTCCAGGGGGACTTTTCCAGCAAAATGCCAGATATTGCAAAATATCATAATAAAATAAAAGCAACACTGAACCACTTTTTTTCCTCAGGTCCCTATCTTTAATTGATACTACAGTTCATAACTCATCAGAACATTAATGGGGAAAAAAAAACCATTGAAGATCGTGGTGGCCTCAGTTAGCTGTGGTAAGGAAAGTTTTCTTAGGATTTACATACCAATATTGCGTTACTGGTTGCTATGAAGTACTTCTGAAATTCCCCTTTAAATTAAATTATTTTTTCTTTATATGTAGTTCCCATAGAAATATTATATTTCTGCACTGGCTATGGAAAACTGCCACTGACATCGCTGACAGGTTCCACTTAAACAGATGCATGTGCATAAATATATAAATGTAACTGAGGAGGTAATAGCAAATAGTTTTCCAATGCCTTATATCGTGTTTTATGTAATTTAATTTAAAAGCAATGCCAGACAGATTTTTTTTTTTTACTTAACCCATAAGAATACAACTGTTAACACTTAAATACTCAAGCTCTAATCACCTTTAAAAACAAGCACAGCCCTTGCCATATTAAAGTGAAAGGAAATAAATAAATACAAATATAGCTGCTAAACTGGGAATGCAGCTAAAGACACCTGCTAAAAGTGAGCCAGGTTGTTCTGGAATGAGTGCATGAAAACAATTGTCTGAGCAGGTAGTATCTTTTTGCCCAGCGCGAGTTAGGATAAATAGAATAGTGGAAATTTTGTAGTCTAGCTCTTGGAAAAGGCCCTCCCCTTCAGACTCTCCCTCCTTCTTTAGACACCTTGAAAGTGCCCCACACATAATTTATGAATTGCCTTTTAATTCCTCCCACTGTCCCAAAATGTTTTGAAAAGCAAGAGTGAAGCCTGAGTATATCTCAGTAACTTTAGCATTATTTTGATATGATAACTATCTCACCCCAAATTAAACTACTCTCCCCCCCCCAAAAAAAAAAATTAATTAAAAAAAAGAAACTTTAGAGTTAAAAAGAAAAAAAATACTGAGACAACTTAGGGGATGGACGTGTGCATATATTTAGCAAACTTTGTATTTTGCAGTAACTGCTTAGCAAAACCATATGGTTGTGATTACTGCTCAATACATTCTTCATTCAGATTAGATGTGACAGAGTTCAAAATGAATAATCAATATTTCCATGCATCTAAAATTTGTTCCCAACTTTAATACAAAATTTTGAAGAGTATTACTTCCTACTCACCCTCCCCTCCAATTTATGTCTTTTTTCAGCAAATTTACTGCTAATAAAAATAATCGTTCCTCTCTCAGTAGGTTTTATGAGGTTTAAACCTTAAAAGCACGCCGTTTGAGGTGCAGAGGTTATATGAACTGAACCCTGTGGTGCCACCTGAACAAAATTATCTTTAAGACTAGAAACCAGCAGCTGTCACACACCACACACTAACCATAGGGACATTGCATCAGTCAACATATGATAACAAACACATGATCTACTAAAGAAACATTGCAAAATTACTTTCTTTTCTATTTTTAGCCTTCTGATACACCAGGATTTAATAGCAGGCATGTGACACCTGACAAATTCATGCCCTCTGTTCAGCACTTCCTCATAACTACTCAGCATACATGTGCAAAATTATGACTTGATTTCCCTTGTCCTATGTCCTCTATTTGAGAGGATCAGAAATCTTATTCTAAAAGATAATGACCATAAATTTTTATGAAAAGCAATGTGTTTGACCCTATTCCCCTTCTGTTCAGACTGTGTCTCCTTTTGGAATTTTTATTACTCTGTCCAGTATTATCCTGTAGTATTTGCTTAAAGAGGGTTGATACTTCCAACTGATTTGCCTGAATTTGTGGCACTGTTCATAAGAAATTCATCCAATTTCCACTGTATATCATGGCTGCCCAATATAACAGATGTTCCCTCTTGTAACCCTGATACTTTCCTTGCCACACTGTCATACGGGTGTTAAATGTAATATGGGACATCTGAAAATAACATTTCTCAGAAGAATACAGTAAAACATGAACTACCCAAAGAGTGCTTGGAACACATGTGAGCATTTTGTCATAGATGGCAAAAATAGTAGCTGGTTGTGAGACTTCTGGGTTGCATCCTAACAGAGGAGGAATTGGTTAAGAATGACAAAGTAGAAGAAAACTGCGTCAAGACTGAGTCAAAAATAATAAAATACTAATTTTAGGAAAAGAAAAAGAAACAGAAATAGCAAAAGAAAAGGAATGGCCTCCAAGAAAAGAAAATTTAAAAAACCCAGGGACTAAGGCTAGAGAAACAAGTGTAAGGGGATAAAGAAATGTTGAAGAGTTACTAGTCCTCTGAAGAAGTGGGAGCAGAATGAATGCCCCATTACACAGGAAGGATGCAGGAGCAGAGGTGCCTTCCAGCAAGGTCAAACACAAAAAGGAAATAGGCAGGAAGGGGAAACTAGGACAGATTGCTAAGGAAAAGTATAAATAAGCATGCATGGCTAAAACCAGAATGGACAAGTCACTAAAGGAGATACAGCTAACAAGAGACCTGAAGAAATTTCTTCTGAAAGCAGAAAGAAGACTGGGAGGAGCACTGGCCGGATATTCATCAGGAGGGAAGGCTATTTCAAATGATGCTGAGAAAGCCAAAGCTCTTAATGTCATCTTTGTATCAATATTCATTAAAAAGATCCACTAGAAACATTTTTCTAATACCAGTGACAAAAAGGTAATATTTCCGACTAGAATCATTAAGAGCAAATTAGGGTCTAGACCACGTACTTTAACAGATTTTATTTATTTTTTAAACCATGTGAGCCTGACAAACTAGGATGCAAATAATAACTGTCCAAAGCAATCTTAGAACTGGTTACTGATTAACACTGAAAATTCTTGGACCAAAACATTGAAAAAGGGCAATACTGGGCTCTTTCATAAAAGTTAGAATTGAAAATCACCTAATTTAATTTCAGTTACTGGGTTGTTACATATGTATTTATATTCCCAAAGAAGATAACAGCAAGATGAGAAACAAACAGTTGTCCAAGGTCCAGTCCTGTTGAATATTCCTACTGGTGATTGGGCAGGGGAACAGACAGCAGGTTTATTACAGGTGCAATGAAACAACCTGACAGTTATCACTGCCATGTTGGAGCAGACAATGAGAAATCAAACAGAGAAATCAAACAGAGAAACCAGAGAAGTGCAGGGTACCATATGCAGACAAGAATTGTCAACTGCATGGGGACAGGAACAACCAGCTTGGGGAGCAGTGCTGAAGAAAAGGATCTAAAGATCATTATGAAGCACGTGCAGAACAAGAGTCACCATCATGATGCTGCAAATAAACTGCACCCAAAAGTTGGGTGATTTTATCAACCGCCCTAATTCATTCCTTTTGTCTGTTTAAAACAACCAGGTTTTGAAAGTATCCCGAACAAAAGTTATTTTCCTAGAACGTTCACTGGAAAGCAGAAGTTGGAAAAATTGGGGGAGTAATTCTATTTAGAAGCTACAAACTCCCAACTGGACGAATATAGCCCACCAGGTGAGAAGAAATCCTTCTGCTCTACTTAGGTCTGGCAGTGCCCCAGCACCATGTCCCGTTTAGGGTGCTGCACCAGCTTTGTGTGAATGAAAGGAGTGCAGAGGAGAGCATTCAGACACTCAGAGGGCCACAAAACATGAGTTGTCGGAACAAGCTGCAGGACATGAAGTTGATTGGGCTGTTGAAGAGAAGCCTGAGACCTGGCACATACGTCCCTTCAGCTACTGAAAAGAATCTCAGAAAAGGAAGAGGATAACAGACCTTCTCTTCAGTGAATGGGACAAAAAAGTGCCATGCTGTCATTGCCATGAAAACTCAGATAATGATTGGCAGAGATACAGAGGCAGAGTATTTGCATTTTGAGGTCCATTCTTTCCCTGCTTTCCGGTGGTCTGTAATAGCTATCGCCATAAGAGACCAGGTAAGTGCAAAAAAAGTTGTGTGATTTCACATAACTTCAGAAGTTGGGTGATTTTATCAACCACCCTAATTCATTCCTTTTGTCTGTTTAAAACAACCAGGTTTTGAAAGTATCCCGATTAAAAGTTATTTTCCTAGAACGTTCACTGGAAAGCAGAAGTTGGAAAAATTGGGGGAGTAATTCTATTTAGAAGCTACAAGAATAGTTCACAGAGAAATCTGGCGGTGGAGAACTCTCAGGAAAGGAGCCACTTCCTTAATTCTGACTCCGGCATGAGTCACACCTCAGCTGAGTTGGAGAGTCATTGCAACCAATTGTCAGTGGCATCTTCTAGGAAAACAGTTAAAATCCACCTGCTGACATGCACTGAACGGGCAAATGATACCAAGCAGGAAAGGTGCCTCAATGCTGAAGGTGTGATGGACACGTAAGCATCCAGGTGTAAAATGTCAGCGACAAACTATTAACATAGGTTGCAACTTCTGTGGGCTCCCATGAACTGCATCAAATTGGCTTCCAGGTGCAAGTGGTCCCTCCAGGAGCCAGTCCCAGAGAAAGAATCCCTAGATCCCTCTTATAAAATGGATGTAAGAAAAAAGTCAATTCCCTTGTGTCATTATCAGATTTAAATAACATTTTATTTTCTTACTATTACATTACAGGTGAAGATGCTTCCCTGATATCTGGGAGCCTACAGCACCTGATGCCTGCTCTAAAAAAACTCTTTTTTTTCATTGCTTATCATGCTGTCAAGCACAAAATTTCTGCAATAAACTTTCTCATCTGGGTATCTGCCTCCAGTGAAATTTGTGTGTGTGTGTGCGCGTGAAAATTTAGGCAACATGATTCAGTCATTTCCAAGCATAAGACAAAGAAAAAATACATTGTTTTACTCATATTAAAAATCTTGGCAGTGCTGCTTTTGTAATACAGCTTTACTTGTGTAAGACACAAATTTTAATTGAGGCCAGCCACTGACAGAGATGACAGCAAAAGGCAGAACTGACTTGTTTGCATTTTCCACTACTCCACACTGTGCTGCTTTCACAGAAGACACTGCTGAGAAATTCCCTTAAGTATCTCAGGAAAATAAAAAGATATTGTGATTTTAGGTCAATGAGGCCACACGGTTTCAAGTGGCCTTTGGAATCAGGTGGGTACACCGAAATCAATCAGCATCAAGAAAACGAAGCTGCTCTTGGCCCTACCCTTTGCCTGTCCCCTCTGAGGTGCAGCGCTATGCCTGAGGACATCTGAGCTCCTCGTGACTCACACCAGGCTCCAACATGGTCAGTGAAAGGGAGCTGAAATCGCAGTGAGGACAGTCCATAGCTCTTACCACTGGTATAGACCAGAGGCAAATCAAGTTGATCTGTCCCTTAGAGGATGTGGGAAAGTCATTTGTGTTTATTGTCGCAACCTGGTTGTGGGTGCTGAAGAGGTGAGCACTGGAGAAGGAGCACAGCAGTGTCTTGCTTGTACTTCAGCAATGCTGGCTGCTGCCCTGGCCATTCAGCTGTTACCAGCAGTCAGCATCTAGGAAAGCTTATCTTGCCTTAAGTTGCGTCCAGGACTCATCAGCTGCTTTTAGAATATTCCACTGGAAATGCTTCTCAGAGTAGGACCCCCGGCTGGCACACTCAGTCAGGCGATGTTTGCTCTTTCATACCTGATAGATCATAAAGAGAACATTTTTGTATTTAGTTTCTGGAGGAGGTATCAGAAAGAAGAAAGAAGTCTGAATTGGAGCAAAGCCTACTAATTTTCCACTGCAGAAGGATCTTTCAGTGTGTTACAACAATTGAAAGAGGGTGGAGAGCATATACAGAAGTAGCAATTCAATTGCAACTATCATGTATTTTTTCCTGAAAAAATGTTCTAAAGGAAAAGATTTTTATTGGAGGTATGTAGTTCCCAGTGGTATTCTGCTAAACAATCTCACTTTGTCTTGAGATTTCCTGGGCTGGGTATTGTACCAAGATGCCATCATACAATGATCCATTTACAACAGTATCTTGGGTTATAAGATGTACCCGGATGTTGTGTGACTCACTATCACACTGTCTCTTAACAACAAAGTTGATTTTTCTGAAGAAGATAGCTGAAAATAACTGATTATCACAAAAGCTTAATTTACGCAACTCCACTTTTAAGAAGGATGCAGGAATTTTTGGTGAGACAGTGTTTTATTCTTAACATTTCAGGAAGTAGATTAAGCAATCCAAGACAATTCTCTGGAGCAACTAGGCATCTCTTTTCTTGTGCCTTATTCGTACTCTTTACATCCCATCTCTGTTTTTGGCCATTTGGAAGACACAATGCAGGTCATGTAGCTGTAACCCCATTCTTCCACGGGGGATGACAGGGAACAGTTCTCTCAGCGTTTCCACTTCATTGAGCAGCTGAGGGCAGGATGCACACATGTTGTTTCTCACTAACCCATGGGGTTTATTTCCACAGCACATTCCCTTTGTGTGATGTGGGTGCATAGGATAATAATAATTAAAAAAAAAAAAAAAAGAGATAAGATAAATAAAGATTTTACCTTTTTTTCAAGCTACAAATAACAAGAAGCTAGATTTTCTTTGGTCCTTACAAGTACACTCTTCTTCTTTGCTTTGTAAATTCAAATTTTGTTGCTGTGTTCTGAAAAATGGTAAAATGATAATAGAGTGTTTATATAGATGAACCTGTCCAGATAAAACAAGAACCAGCCTGTACTCCACTACTTGTCCTCCGGAATGCAAAACCAGGAATGAACATTCCTCTGATCTCAAAGTATTCTCTGTAACATATAATTTTATTTTCATTAGTCTGTCAAAATTGTACCCTGCTAAGGAAGTAATCTTCTCAGGTTTATGAATAGCTGTAGTTCCCTGATGAAAGCAGTGCTGCATACTTACCATCACAGGGAAGCAATCTTTATGTACAATACTAGAAATAAAAAGTAAGACTCAAGCCTAAGTGAGCTGGACACCCCACTGTTACTTGGTTCAATGGAATGTACATTCCTAATTCTCATTAACTTCTTCTGAGATTTCCAGGCATTTGCTGTGTTGGTTCGTTTGCTTTATCACAATATTTTTCAAGGTGGCAATTAGGTGAGCATTTTACAATGCATAACTAAATTTTAGCAGATGTTTTACGAGTTGGTTGCATTAGCTTTTCTTTCTTTCCTCCCTGTTTTGTAAATTTCTTGACCCTAGACACAAACTAAGTAAAATGTGCTCATTCCTAGTTCTGTGCTCTGTGTAATTCTGTTAGGATTTGTACAAATTCATTGATTCATATACCACAGGGAACAGTGAGAATGTAAATTCTAGTGATTAGGAGGGAAAGAAATAAGGCATGTCTTCTGAAGTAGACACTCTTTATTTGTTATTTTGGTTTTAACCCCTATGATATTACCAGGGTTGCCATCAAAGCAGAGCAGTGGATTTGATTCTTATTTACAACTCACCAAAGTCATTTGTGTGCTCTTTTCTTTGCCATCAGTAAACTGTGATCCAGACTGTTCACAAATTAAATTCCTGTTCATTTCATCTCACCTTTCCAAAGGTTCCCCTCCACTTTTGAAGAATTTTACTGACACATTGAAATTTTTGGTGTAAATCAAAGTGATTATTACTTAGCAGCCTCCATCAGCTTGCTTGGTAAATCACTTTCTAAATGAAAAATGCAAATGTTAAATACAAGGTCAGAGTTTTCATCGGCTGAAAAAACCCAGTCTCTCAACCCCATGCTGTTGGGATGGATAAATAAAGAAGTGAGGCTGCTACTGGGAAAAAGAGCAAGTGCTCCTGTCTTCTCTTCTCACTTCCATTCATGAATCACATCATGCACTGTTCCAAGAAGAGTGTTGCTTGAAGATAAACATCATTTGCAATTATTATATATTACTGAGAGAATCAAGTGAGTACACAATCACCAATACAAACCGCATTTGAATTATGTGTCATCCTTCACACACAAATTAGCAAGCTGTGGGTGCTATCTGATTGGAAATAGGACTTAGGCAGAGTTAATTTTAAGAATTTTAAGCTCAAACTTGAAACTTTACTTTGCAAACCTCCAGATAGACTACCAAAACCACTTTTTGCAAGTAGCTCTCAGTTTGTTTAGTTTAATTTTCAGTAACCAGTTTAACTCCAGGAACTGGTACACATTCTGTCACTGGAACTACTGAGTCAAAACATATGTCTTTAATGGGGCTTTTGGCAAGCATGGCATAGATGCTATTATGGAAGTTGATACGAATAAAACTAATAGTTTATTTCATGCTTTACAAATAGAAATCAATGTTTAGGGAAAAAAAATAATGCAGTTTACACATAGTAAAAATGTTTACAGAGAGAAATCAGCTAATAGGTGCATTATATTATTGTTCATTACATCTATGCTGATAAATTACAAGCTAAAGGGAAGGTGGTTGACAACTACCCATAACGCTCAGAAGGGGATAAATTTTTAAAGGTTAATGAACTCAACGTGAAGGTGTCGATCTTGCAGTCTGAATTTCCTGATTTGAACATAATGGGATTTCTAAATCTTGTGCATGTTACAGCTTTATATTAAAAATCGAAATTTGCTACATCTTTCAAATTAAATACATGTGGCCTATTTCTAGCAGCTGTTTGGCTCCAAGTACAAGTTTCTTATTTCAACTGCAACCTCAGAAGACACATCGTAAAAGCACTTTTAAATATTGGAAATTCCTGATTTAAGGGGTTATTTGTAATGTCTCTTCTGTGGAGGAAGATGAGATACTTTGTTAGATAAAGACATGCCTGGGGATTAACAAACTGGACAGTACACAGCCAGTCTCCCACAGATGCAAACCATTTCAACACACTGTGCTGACTGAAAGCTAGTGTTCATAACAGTTGACAGTAGGTTTTGGATGATTTTATGTGAATAATTTTAATGCAACCCTTTTTCCGTTCAAGCATTGTCTATTAGTTCAAATTTGTTCGGCATTTCAGAGGAACTGACTACGTGCAAAGTTTTTAGAGAGAAAGAAAGGACATGGCAGAAGGACATGAAATTAATGCATTTAAGGGATCCCATTACTGTTTTATGCTCTAGCCTTCCCACTGCTTTCACACTTGGGGAGGGACTGGAGGAGCTCAGACCAGCTGTGGCAGTCTTGGGGCCTCTCCGCACACCCCCTTACTCCTTGGTGCCCGGCCCCTGCAACCTCTGCTCTCCAGCAAGGGGGAACAGGCACCCATTGTCCTGCACCAAGACACACAGCTGGTTGCATGGACTCCACGGTGCAACAGGGAGTCTGACTTGAATTCAAACGCAGCAATAAGCATGTTACTAGAAGGACTATTGGGTTTATGTGGCTGTTAGACCATGTTACCTGATACAAAGCCCTAAACCAATACTGTAGTTGATAAGAGTTTGTCTTCCACATCATATAACCTTAATTATTTTTTTTAAGATGGCATGTCTCATGTCTTATTTGCCACTGATCGATTCAGGATGAATTTTTATCCCTGTGTGTGGTTTTGGCTGGAAAGAAAATCATGGGTGCTAGACCTGTAAGAATACTTATCTCCTGAAAGTTTTTATTTCAGATACTTTTAAAAAAATACATTAATAATTGAAATTGCACAAAACTGGGAGAAAATTCACAGTAATGTCTTAAACAGCACGGTAAAGTCACTAAATACAGGTTCCTTGTGATGTCCATGAGGTGTTGGAAGGACCCTGCAGACTACTGAGGCTCTGAGATAATTGAAGAGCTCCATTTCATTGGTTAAAATTACTTGTTTAAGGTCAGGACAATGTTTCATGGGAGTGACGAAATTCATTTGTGACATACTTGGTATAATTTCTGTGAAGAAAGAAACAGGATATAAGGAGTCCATTTGAAGGCCCCAAAGTTCACTGTGATGAAATAGCTAGACAGGGATACTCACATGCTGTGATAATATGTGTGTGTTTTACGTCAATGTGTGATGAAGCTAGTTCTGCAAGATACTCCTGCAAATCCGTTGTTGCTCTTTTAATTTCTTTGTGTTGTAAAAACAGCTTCAGGCTTAACACCCGCCACACCAGCAACTGGACAATGACTAAGAAAGCAAATCTGGTTCACTTTCCAAGGACTTTCCTCGGGGTAAGATGAGTAGTTTGAAATAATTGGACTGTTTAGGTTAGAAAAGCTGAGAGTAAAAAGAAGAAAAAATCCTAACACTGTGATTATGGCATTCAATTGTTCTTCATGCCCACTGGCAGTAGGAAAAGAATTCAATTTAATTTGTTCTGTAAAAAAATGTTGCTTTCAAGAATAAGTTTTTAACAATAAAGAGAGTCTAGCACTGGAAAACGCTACCTTCGGTTGCTGGAGAAAGTCCTTCACTGGAGGATTTTAAGACAGACATCTATTATAGATGGTCTCAATATAGTCGATCCTCTTCTAAGCAAGACGATGTCTTCAGTTGATCTCTTGAGATCCCTCCCAGCCATGCATATCCAAGACACTTGGGAAACAACCTGTAGATAAATCTGGCAGCTTCAGAGAAAGGATGCATGTCAAAAGCATTTGTGCAGTGACTCACCATAGGGCGAGATAAGCATTTGAAAGGTTACTTACTATTCTTCTATTTCTCATTCAGATTATTTTGTTACTGGAGAGCTGGTACAACCTCACAGGCTTCAGCTGCCTGGCTTTTTCTATTAGAAAAGATCTTCTGTGCTTTCTTTGCAAAGCAGTTAAATTATTTGCAAAATAATTTCTGTAGTCTCCAGACAAAAGTCCATAAGATACAAAAGCCCTTTTATTGTCCCATGAACTTTCATTGAGGGTAACCTAGGCTATAAGATGGGAAAATGGGCTGTACCTCAAGAAAAAGATGTTATCCACCTCAGTAAATATCTTTTCCAAAGAGTAGTGATAACATAAAATACCCTAAAAGGTTAGGTTCATGCTAGACTGTGAGATATCTGAGAGTTTCCAGGGCAGTTCAATCTGTTTGTGTCTGTGCTTTTGTGTGTAGGAAGACAATTCAGACATGTGTATACTAGGTTTGCAGGTGAATTTATATATGTAGGTGTATATATAAACAGACAATGCCAGTCAAATTGCAGGTATATTTCATTGTTACACCTATATAGCACTATATATTACCTATATAGCACTAATTTTCTCAAGGTCTGTCTGATGTATTTAACTAACCAACACAAATCTAACATATTTTGGCAAGCCAATTCAACATTTAAAATAATTTTCTAATAAGTAGTTACATCAGATTCAAATATATTTCCTTCATATATTCATACCACGAAAAAAATTCAGAGATCATGGAAAATTAAAGGCTTACAAAATCATTTAATGATGTATCATTACTACAGTTAATCTTTGCACCATATTTTCCAACTCTTTCCTTCATTCTAGCAGCACTATTGCTCGTCTGAATTTTGCTGTCTTGTGAAACTTGATTCCTGGTCTGGAACAGAGTTGCTGGCAACTACCACCTTTATTTCTTTTGTGAGCATTGTTATCTAAAACCTCTTTGTGCCTACCTCTTTAGAGCAGCAGAGTCTAGAAAAGGACAACCTCTCAAATAAATTCAACACCAGAACTGTGGGACTGGTTAGAGTCTATTCAGCAAACACAATATCTCATGCTAGCTTTTCCTTTATGTTTAAGACTATTCATGAGGTTTTTCAAGACTATTTCACCAATTTCAAATACTTTATATGTATATAGTCATTCAGGGTACAATCTGCACAACATCTTCATGAGGAGTCTGTCCACAGTATTTTGCAACCTTACTGGTCAAATAATGGTATAAGACTTAGCAGTGACAGCAACAGAGGGTAACAGTGAGAGTTGCACAAGGAAAAGAGGTAACATCAAATGAGCATACTTGATATTTTAAACCTAATTAGATCCTAAACTTGCTGCAGCTTAAAGTGACTTTCTGTGCCTTAAATATATGCTTTAGGTAGGAGGTGCTCTCCAAGTTCACCTGCCATAATATCAGAGCACCTAAAGTAAATGAAAAATAAAGGGCCAAATCCTGCCCTACCTTAAAGCTTACAAAAAGTCTTTGGAAGTCTTTTACCTTGAAGTTAGTGAGTTTGGGCTAGATAGAAGAGGCTGAGTTGAGTTTTGCACTGATAGCAGTTCCACCGAATATGATTTACAGCTTTGGTTCATTATGGCCTGTTTTTAAACTGATACTCAGAGCAATGGATTTCCTTTCAAAAAAATTAAATGTTTTTGAAAACAAGCTTAGCTCACTGCCAGGTTTCAAAGGAAGCTAAATAGCCCAAACTAAGAGGATGGGTCCCTTTGGGTGGCCTGGAAATATGGACAGTGAAACTGGAAAAGGAAAAGCGGTTCACAGGCTGCTTATAAAAAGCATGAAAAAAAAGCACTATAAATGTTCTAAGCGTTATTCCAGTTGCAACATCAGTTTGGGGGGGAAATGGTCCCTGCAGGATGCAAATCAGCCACAAAAAAATGTGGGATTTGCTCACAGCAAATTAAAACCAGATCAATTGATTATCAGGGGACAGCATTCAGACTTCTACTCTGCTGAAGGGAAATGCCATAAAAGCTGCTCTGTTTCTCACGATATGTACAATAGGAGTCCAAATCAGGGCCCAAGTGTGAGCTCAGCGAGATGCTCACATCACTCCAACCTCTAACAATGCAGATGAAAATTAAATGGAGCTATGTTCCTACAAGGTTGGTTCATTTAGAAACACTCTTTTTCATGCCATGCTGTCTGAGCCCAACAAATTACTCCTCAGCAACGGTGTGAGAGGTAGGGACGTGCCACTGCCCCAGCTGCATGGTCGGAATGTTGAAACATAGAGGCTAATGATACCTGAGTAGAATCTCCACCATCTTAGTCATTTGTTCCCATTTACACATCTTCATAACCACAAGATTACCCTTACCCATAGTATTACAGAGGATTGGTAGCAACACAGCTTCTGCACTCTCCTCAGACATCTCACCACGATGGGCATGTTTATGCCTGAGCAATTGGTCCTAAAAATATCAGTCCTTTTCCAAACAACCCCAGAGAGTCCCATAACCCATCCAATGGGTGAAGAATAATGACTCGGAGAGTTTATATATAGATGGGGAGCAGACAAGATGAGGGAAACCAGGGAACATGGCTCTGCTGCTGGATGGATTATCTGCTGTTTTCCCCCACAGAAGGAGCACAGAAGCAGGAAAGGCTGTGACAGACTCAGGACCACACTGTGCCATAGACAGGGACCCTCTGTCACCCAGGGGAAGCTGGTGCTGTCTCCCTCAGGAGCCCTCTGGCACCAAGCTCAGGCTTGGTCAGGATGGGAAGCAGAATTAGTCTCATTTGTTTGGCTCTAGACAATGCGAGAATAAATAGCTGCTCAGCCTTTGAGCTGAAGCACAGATGTGCATCAACCAGTTCCAGTTTGTTTTACGAATCTGTTTCTCTTTTTTTGTTTTGAATACAAACCAAAACCTCCAGAAAGGAAAGATAAAGATTGCCCACAAAAAAAAGCTATCTATGACCCTCGTGGCATACTGACAGATCTCTGAAAAACAAACAGCTCCATGAGCAGCAGCAGCACAGATGAAACCTGATTCCCCACAGATTTGTGTCCCAGGGTTGCTTGGTAATGCCCTGACTAGAGCTCTTCTCCATAGCCTGTATTTACACTTATTTTGCCTCCTGGTGCAAGACACAAGCTGTGACATGGGGAGGCTGAAGCCAAGGAGGACTCATGGTCCCTGCACAGCTGGGACAGCTTTGTGGGCAGCACAGGGTCCCAGGTTGGTTATCAGGTTAGGTACCAGGCTGAGTACCATGTCTCTGGCAGACATGGTTGAACCTGACTAATGGCTAAATAGTCATTGGAAGTGGAAATAGCAGCAGCACAGCACGAATGAACTGAATTCTCTTCAAAAATGGGATACACTCTCAAGAGCTGCTGCAACTCAACATCCTCAGAAGCACACCTACCTGTTATGGTAACAGGCTGTGACAGAGTTTTAACTGCCCCTGAGGGTTTTAACCCAGGATTCTCAGGAATTCCCATAGCTGTGTCCCACAATTTTTCACAGCAGTGTTTTCTGTTGGAAAATGCACCGTCCTTTAACCCATATTGTTACAGAAGACTGAAGTTTACTGATTATTGGCATTGGAATCATTATTTTGTATGAAACCATTCGCAACAGAAAATATCGCAGATAGTTCTACATTGCTTCATTCAGGAAGAATAATGTTTACCCATACCAATTAACTTGAACACAGCAATTAAATAATTCAGAGAAAGTTAGGATGATTATGGGAACAAGAGAAATCTTCACTCTAAATCCCTATTTCGAATTTGTCTCAGTGCTTGTTCATCCGGAGCCATGACTGTTCTGTCAGTGAAGTCACACAGTATTTCTCAGCCTGATTAGGAAGAAAACTAGGGTAGCAGATCTGTTATTTTCCTTTTAAAATCTATAAATATGAGCTTGGTAGTTTTTGGCTATCCCCCTGCAGCTGACATGCTGATGATGTCAGGAGCAATGTCAGAGGTTAAACACATACGAATTTAATGTCTCATTCCTATAACAGAACAATCTATGCTGCTGCTTTTCTGTGTCCATTCTGTGACTAAAGAAAAGATTTAATTCTTTAGGCCTGAGTCTTGGTGTTTTCTAATACAGCCAGAAAAAACCCTCACGTTTATACCCCGCCAACATAATATTCTTCGGAGGCAACTGTCAGGTAGAAGGTCAGTAAAACGTCAAGTCAAACAGCCACTAAGGATGCTCTGGCAATGTCACAGTTAAATATCTCATAATCAGAGACTGTCAGAAATACAGACATGGAAAAGATCTGTGGCATGGGAAGAGAGAGAAAAATTATGTTGCTCATCTTTCCATCACTTTTTTGTACGTGGTGCCATTCTTCCTCCTTCTTTCTTCCCATCACCCTCCTCTTCTCTTCCTAAAGTTAAACCCCTCAGTTCATTCCATTGTACCTTGTACTACCCTGCTCATTATCGTTATTGTCCTTCACAATGCTTTCAGTAAGTCTAAATCTTCCTTACCTGTGACAGCTAGTAATCCAGCTGAGGCCTTAACCATGCTGAGCAGAGCACAAGGACAGATCATGCCTTGCTATATGCAGACCAGTTTGGTGCTTATCTCTTCACAGCAACATGATATTGATGTTCTTTTTTAGCTCAGGATCCACCACAAACCCCAGATTTAAGAAATGCAATCTCAACAGCTGGCCTCATCCTTTATTCATGTAATTGATTGTTTAAACATAAGTTTTGCATTTGTAGTCATAGATTTGTGTCCTGATCTTTATGACTACATCTCCATCTTTTCAAGTTGAATTTGGATTATAACCCTGTCATCCTGTCATCTAACTACTTCTCACTGCTCCTAGGAAGTTTGCGAGAAAATCCTTAAGCAGACACAGTGTGAATTAAAAAAAGCAAAACTGTCTTAACAGGAGTCTTGGAAACATCATTTACCACTACTGCAATTAAAAACTCCATAAGCTTTATTTTACTGTAGTTTTTGTCCCAGATTTGAATGGTGTTGTACAGCCTATAGCAGAAAGTGCAAGCTGGCAATATTGTCTATAATGAAAATCCCCCCCAAAAAAGGCCCAGGCTTCTTGGTGATACAGAGATGGCGTGTTTGGGAGAAGAAGTTATATGTAGAACAAACATTTTCTAAACTAAGCTTGGTTTGCTAGTTCCAGGATGTTTGTTGAACAAGGCAGCCGGATAAAATATGGTTACTCAGTTCGTAATCTGGCACTGTTTTCTAAACCAATATAGAGAAATATGTTTTTATACTTTGACAGTTGCTGCTTAGCTAAGTGGCAAGTGAAAAATCACCATTTCATGTACTGTCAAAAAGACATTTGTACTGGACTTCTGAAAAAACAGGCCAGTGGATTTGGTACTACACTGGACAACAGAGACACCTGATTTCTTCCACTGGCTCATTTCAAGTGACTCAACTAAATCTATTTTAGAAGCATCCTGATTTGGAGAAACTTAATATTTAGCTCTCTATCACGCTTTCTATCATGCAACTACTCTGAGTACAACTTTAGGGGTACTGAACCTCTCTGAAAATACGGTAGTCATTGCAGAAGTTTAGCTGGTTTGAAAGTTTGAAAGATCATCAACTGAACCCAGAGGCTCAAATACTCAGTATATTAAGATGCTTCATGTTTCTTCATGAAATGGAACTTACTACAAATCACACAGGAATAGCTAAATTTTGGTACTTTGAAAATGTTGGCCTTAACTCATGTGATATTCCTCATCTTTAAAATAAAAATAATGGTCAAGTTCTGGTAATAACATTAACTACTCCCACAATCTTGAATGTGACTGTATAAACAAATCCAAGGTCAAAGTGTGAGTTCCTTCTTCAAAAATCTGTTCTTCAGATCTCATTTACAAATACAGAGGTAGCAGCTGTAATATAGCAAGGAAGTTGGAGAAGCATTTTTTCTGGAAAATGTAGTTAATATTTTGTATATAGGATCCCGTTATAGTTTCACAGAACCTGTGTGACCCTCTACAACATGACAGCTTCTTATCACAAAGAACAGAAACTGGAGATCAACTGGGAAAAGTAGGTACTTTTGTACTCATAGAGTACCATCCTGAAAACTTCTGCCTTTAACTGTTAGTCTATGCTGCCTAGCAGGCAATTTTTTCCAACTTTCCTAAGTTATTTTGGCACATTCTCTTTGCCCTCCAGTTCATAAAATGCTGCAGGTTCATGCAGGGTACTTCCTCTGATTTTCCAAACGTTCCACTTTGTTTCCACGTGATTGTGACAAAATTTACTCCATAGGCAAAATAGTAAGAAACACCACAGAGGAGAGTATGCATCAAAGTGGAAAGACACACCAGATCTTTATAATTAGCACATTAATTGTGTCTCAGCTTCTCTGTAGCCAGCCACCAACTGTGCGGAACTCGCTCTGCAGTCAACAGGAGATCCACAAAAACCAGACATGTCGCATGGAGCCTTCTACTTTTAAAATGTTGCTGAGACTATGTTTCCTGTGTGAAAGGACTAGTGTTAAATTTAGTTTTTCCCTTTCCTCTTCTGCAGTTATCTTCATTAACATTTTCCACCCGTGGGATGTACATTAAGTTTAAATGCTTATTGTTTTACACGGACACGCACACATGGAGTTGTGTTTCCCTCTTTCACCTCAGTCTTTTCCTACTCACCAGTTTGTATAAGACGTGGCCACTCACGTTCAATTCTCGTCATTCAAAATGAGAGGCATCTTACTTGGTGCTGGCTCAGCATCACCTGAGAGACCCATCATCTGGTCTAGGCAGCTGCCGAAGCTCCCCCTATAGTCAAAGGAGAGAGGTAAATATCTCCCATGAACAATTTAGAGCATCCTTGGAGAGATATCTAAAGTTTGGGGGGTAGATCACTCCCCGACAGCACTTCTTCTGCATGCATTGCAAGTCAGCATTTGGAAAGTGAGAAATAAGTAAGATGAACTTTGCATGGGTTGCCTTGGCATTATCCCTATGCACAGACTTTCTAGTGTTCAGACACTTTAAAGGGAAGTTTAGGACTGAAATTATGATAACCTTTAGCACAGAACAGCTAAATCAGCTTCATGGTGTTAATAGTTCAGACATACATATCATCTTCACCTGTGAATACGTATTTCTCCTGGTCACCAAGAGGTGTATCCCACCATGATGTACTATAGTGGCTGAAAATTTTCATGGAATGGTTTGCAGGAAAATATAGGGCGTAATCAAATCATGGTTTTATTATTTCTGTGGAAAACAGCTCCTGCCATTCTGAAGTGTAGGGGTAAATTTCAGATCTTTGTTCAAAATGTAAGTTTATTTCTATTTCACTCCGCCACAAAATCACAGACAACAATTCTGTCTGGGCGCTGATTAAGTGTACACACTGGACGGAAGGGACTGACGTATCAACTTGCGTGGGAAGCAAACGGGAGTCTGCTTGAAAAGAATCTTTTTTGTGAGGAAGAATTGAGAGGCATGGAAAGCTGACTGCCTCATTAGGCTAATTTTTGCAAAGGCTCCATCCTTCAATATGCATTTTGAAAAATTAGATTTATAGAATCCATTTTGATTGTTGAAAGGCAAGCTTCTTGCTCAACAGACTGACTCTTACACAGCTGTCCCAATGAATAGTGATCAACAAGACTATTTTTCACTTCCCTTCAGTAATTTACAAACTAGTACCTTGATACTATGTTATATAGGATAAAGGAGACAAGGTAAGGACTGCTAAGGTAAAGATGTTTCTTCCATGCACCACTGACTGAACTTAAATCATTTGCACCAGACATAGACTGCAGTTACAATTGATTTATACAGGAGATGTTTGTTTCTGGTGGCTTTTACAAGATTAATAATTTTCAGATCCTGCTGGAAACTAACGGTGTTCAGAGTGTGTTGTTAGAATAAGGATAAGGTATTAGGATAAGAGTGTTTTTCTACTTGCAAACATGAAATCAAGGTAGCCTACAGATAAGAGGATTTACGGCACTATTTTACATTATACTTTCAGAATATTATTCTTCATGCTGAACAGTATATAGATTAACTCTTTCACTTGATACTTTGTCACCTGGGGCTGTATTCTCATCCTTTGGATTTTTGTCCTTCTGCCCTTCTATGAATTTATTTATAGAAAACAGACCTCTAAGGACAAAACAAGGCAAAACCTCCTGATATCCTTCATTAACTAGTACCTAAAAATAAAAATGGTGTTAGTCATACAGCTATTTGGGGATTTTATCTAGGTCTTGTGAACATATCATACAAATCAAATCTTTCCGTTGACATTTTGTTCAAGATTAGATTACATTATACATCCTCTATTACATTATACGTTATTACATTATACATTCATTATACATCTTTCTTTAAAAAAAAAAACAGCTTTAGCCTTATTCACTTACTTATAGCCAGATTAGCACATAAGGAAATGGATCGTACAGTGGACATAAGACCACTGGGTGATCATGAGCTTTTCATACAGGGTTAACACCTTCTGCAAAAAAATCGTTTATGTACTACAAGGTTAACAATTCCTGCAAAAAACCCCACCTTTATACACTCCAAAAATACATTTATGTATAAACCTCTTCACATAGAAATGTAACAAAAAAAGAGGGTTCGGGGGCGGGAGGAGGTGTATGTGTATGTGTGCAGTTTCCAGTGCTTTAAGGTGAACATCTCTAAGCTCAGTGGGAGGCAGAGGCCAACTCTCCCGCGCCAGCCACTGAAGCAATAACCTGCTCATTCACACACCCACGCATGGGCAGACCTGGCGCAAGGCCTGGACAGCTATTCCAGAAGCACACAGTCAACAGAGAGATAAAAGGATCCTGGCACTAGTTCCTCTAGGATGGCTGTACCCTCGGCAATGACTTCATTTATGACCTCTTAAAATGAGTTAAAGAGACAAATTAGCTTGGCAATCAAATTCTTCTCTGATGGCAAGGAGAAAAAAGGCAAGTCAGTGCAGGCAAGTTTGTCTGCCTACCTGTCGTTTTCCTGCACATTCGCACAAACTTTGTATTTCTCCCATGTCTTCATGCAAGAATAAAAGCCAGAGGCCTAGGCAGCAGCCCCTAGGGTACAATTCATAGAATCCCAGAATAGTTTGGGTTGGAAGGGACCTTTAAAAGTCACCTAGTCCAACCCCTCTGCAATGAGCAGGGACATCTTCAACTAGATCAGGCTGCTCAGAGCCCTGTCCAACCTTGAGTGTTTCCAAGGATGGGGCATGTACCACCTCTCTGGGCAACATGTTCCAGTGTTTCACCACCCTCGTGGTGAAAAATTTCGTCCTTCTATCTAGCCTGAATCTTCCCTCTTTTAGTTTAAAACCATTACCCCTTGTCCTGTTGCAACAGGCCCTGCTAAAAAGTTTGTCCTCACCTTTCCTGTAGGCCCCCTTTTTGTACTGAAAGGCCGCAATAAGGTCTCTCTGCGGCGTTCTCTTCTCCAGTCTCAACAACCCCACCATAATTAATAATTACTCCTACCTTGTCTCTTTTTGCTTTACATGAGAGCCTGTCCAGTATTTGGGGTTATCAGACACCTAAGACTTCTCTCAGCTATGCACTTTACGCCTAAGGCAAAGGGAGGCTTAGCAGTGAGTCACTGTGCCAGGCCTGCCCACGTGTGGGTTGCTCTGATAACCCAGCACCCTGTCTAACTTGCTCTCCAGCTCTGCTGTACCCAACGGCACAAAATAAGTGCAATGCGGCTAAAAATCTGGTCTCAGATTTTCAATACTTCTGCTCTACTCCTCTTCATTTAAGAATTTCCTAGCCCTGACAGCATAGCTGATGCCTAGACATCATCTTAAACGTTTCAAATTTCAATGTTTAGAAACATTAGGCAAATTATCGTCCACTACAATGGGGACATATAGGACTTGATATTTGAGTAGACCCTTACTTCATTTGAGTAAGGAGTGACCGAAGCTCTCATATTACAGAGAATTGTCATGAATACCTGAACTTATGAAATATGTGACATTTCAGGTGGATCTCTAACACCTGCTAATAAATGTTTTTGAACCAAGCAACCTCAAAGACCCAGAGAGGATGCACCTGAAGATTAACCAGTTGGGCAAGTGTTCGTACATGTCTGCAATGCTGCCACAAAACCTATGGGCATTTGTTTCATTTAACAGGCTATCCACATCAATGCTTTACAGATTATTTTGCTAACATGATGACAAAGAGCACAATTTCATCTGCCTTTTGATGGTTAACTTCCTTGCTCTTTGAAGACCACAAATGACACTGAGAGAGAACACAGTGAACTCCTACAGCTGCTATGAGCACGGTAGTTATATTTACAGCATATTTCCTTTGCACCATTGTTATTTTGTTTACTGGGAGTCTGCATCAAAAAAAAGAAAACAAGAGCATATTCTGCAGCCCTGAAGTCAACAACCTCCCATTCCTCAAATCAGCATCTAATTGAGATATGTGTGTCTGGCTTACGATGTCAATTGAACGTCATTGTTCAGTGTTTTTTCCTTTTCAACCGACACTACAAAAGCTGATGCACATTGTCAGAGAGTACTGTTTAACTAAACCACAGTGACGGGAAAAGCCACCTACAAATGCAACGCTTAATAAAACTATGAGCATAAAAATTGTACTCCCTCACACACCTTAGAGATCAGACATGATGGGGCTCTTACCACAATATTACAAACATTTTATAGATTATTATATTTTTACTTCTACAGCAAGTGAAGTAAGATACCACAGTAACAAGTGTCGAATCATAGAATCATAGAATGTGTTGGGTTGGAAGAGACCTTTAAAGGTCGTCTAGTCCAACCCCCTGCAGTAAGCAAGGACATCTTTAACTAGATCAGATTGATCAGAGCCTCATCAAGCCTGGCCTTGAACGTCTCCAGGGATGGGGCCTCCACCACCTCTCTGGGCAACCTGTTCCAGTGTCTCACCACCCTCACTGTAAAGAACTTCTCCCTAATGTCTAATCTAAACCTGCCCTGCTCTAGTTTAAAACCATTGCCCCT
>VWZL01005702.1:362623-462952 GCA_013396915.1 Stercorarius parasiticus
CCCCCAAGTCCTTTTCCGCAGGGCTGCTCTCTATCTTGTCATCCCCCAGCCTGTATTGATAACAAGGATTGTCCTGACCCAAGTGCAGGACCTTGCACTTGGCTTTGTTGAGGTTTGCTCGGGCCCACCTCTCTAGCTGGTCCAGTTCCCTCTGGATGACATCCCATCCCTCTGGCATGTTGACCGCACCATTCAGCTTGGTGTCATCGGCAAACTTGCTGAGGGTGTACTTGATCCCACTGTCTAAATCATTGATGAAGACATTGAACAGCACCACTCCCAGTACAGATCCCTGAGGGACACCTCTTGTCACCCCTCTCCATCTGGACATGGAGCCATTGACCACTACCCTCTGGATGCGACCATCCAGCCAGTTCCTTATCCACTGAACAGTCCACCCATCAAATCCCTTTAGAGGGATTTCAGATAAAGGTTTTGGAAGAAAAAGAAAGCTGTAAAAGCAGGTAGATGTTCACCAGAAAGACCATCAACAGAAGCTCTGCCACCCACAGTTGAAATTTATCTTGTGCCTTCCTGGAAAGGAAGCACTTTTCCAGGTCCTATCTTACACACCTCTACCACACAAGCCAAGACCTACCAGAACTGCTGCTGATCCAGACCTAAAGTTTGCCCATCCTAGGCCCAAGGCATTTTAATTCTGGAGGGAAACAGACTGACATGAGTTGCAGGAGCTGTTTGAAGTTGTCTGGGGGGTTGGAACTCCTGCAACTGTTCTGCGGGAGGTAGACTGGAAGAAAGAGTTCAGTTAAGACTGTGAAAAGGACGATTAATAGCCTTCATTGCCTTGCTTTGGTGTTTTTCTCAAAGGGTTTTCTTCTGTGTACACAGCAGAAAATACACTGGAAATTGCTGGAGACATGAGAAGAGTTATCAGAACTGAACTTGAGAGATTGAGGCAAAGCGAAGAAATAGGGAAAGAAGGAGAGAGTAACAGCCTATGGGAATGCAATAGAAAAGGTGAGAAAGGTCCACCGGGGGAAGAGAACACCCTTAACCAGCAGGTCATTTGTTTTAACTAAACCAAGCCTCTGTCTCACTGGAGGTGTCTGAGACTCCCATGGACTTTACAGCACAGTAAGAGCTTAGTCAATTAAAGAGTGTATAAGCTGATCATTTGTTAATCATCCCACCTTTCTGAGACATAATTTGAGCTCAGATTATCTGTAAAAGTGAATACTGGCAGTTATCTGCTTTTTTCACCATCCTGTAGCTACGTTTCTTCTATGTGCTAGCCCAGAACCTTAAGTTTCTGGTAGTTAAGAGAGGTTCTTTCCTTGCCTTGATTTTCACAGTAGAAGAACAAAAAAGCTTTTATATTTCAGCAGTGTACAGATGCATGAAAATGCAAGTTGCACAAGAAATCCAGATAACCAAATACTATTTGCTATTCAAATATCCCAGTGATTCTGTACCATTTTAACACATGTATTTGCATCTTAGCAAAAATCTCAAGACACCTCTATTACTTTTGGATAATTCCCAACTGCTATGGTATTCGACGTCTTCATTCAGTTGATTTTTATCTTCAGAAACTTCTCAAAGATCTCTGCTTCACAGTAATTAAACAGAATCCCAGACAGCTGCCAGATCCACACTGCATGTCAGTGTACAAAAACAGTGGAAGAAAGCAATCAAAGACCCCAAAGCTTACCATCTAAGCAAACTGGCAGATATACCAGCAAAATGAGGCCTGACTGCAAATGAACTTGCAAGATAGAGTTGCATGAGATCCATCAGATCAAAATTTTGGGATTTTTTGAAAAAAAATGCAATCCATGCATTTCAGCAGGGTGGAGTAACAAGGTATTTTTTAAAAAAGGAAATTTCCCTTGTAGTCTAGCTTCCTGAAGTGCCTATGTGACAAGGTTAATGCTATAAAAATACAGGAAGTGGTTAGACTTTGAAAGCCTTTGCTTCACAGCATGCAACATGCTGCAACTGAAACTAGACTTTTGCTTAGGAAAGTACTGTTATTTTCCACACAACTTTCTGGTATGAAGCAAAGTTACATAGGTCTGCAGTCTGTCTCCATTAAGACCTGCCTGTGTCCCACTTTGATTCTTTTGCTAAGAAGCCATTGCTACTGTAAAGAAGAATTTTATCATCAAAAATACATCCGCAATTTTACCATCATAATAAAAAAAACCAGAAACCCATAAAGAAACTGGTTTTGACTACCCCCAAACATGCTAACTTCATGAATTATATTATGGAGTAGGGTTAACAAAGTCTTTTTTCCCCCCAATATCATTAAAAGAGCATCCTAGTCTTCAATAGTCTTGCTCCATTGCTGTTTACAGAGTGTTGATAGTTTTCCCTTAATCACAAGATTAATCTTATGACATCAACACATCAGATGTCAATGAAACGAAAATAAAAAATGCATTTGCATTTGTTATAAAAAGGATTAATAGTTTGAATTTGGGCATTAGATATGTGTACATTTAAATAATAAGCTGCTTCATCTCTGTATGAAGTCAGTGAGCATACTTTGGTACTCAGTAACTCTGGGAACAACACTGCTTAATTTACAGGGATTTAGATGAAAATTTCATCTGTAAAACCCTTTCTCATTAAAGCAGTGAAGTGTTTGCTTCATTTTAAGCACATTTAAATTAAACTTGAGTGCATAAAGTTTAACCCACAGAACAAGTATCTAAGGCTTGTACTTCATTAAGCATATTCAGAATATGTAATAAACAGAACTAGTCTAATTCTATAACAAAGATATTGGCCTTGATACCACAGTCCCTTAAAGATAATTTACAGTAATATCAATTCAGTGGAGTTATTGCAGATTTATTCCAGTGTAACTGAGAAGGAAGGTGCATCATTAATAAAAGTAAAAATCCAGAGATGGAAACAGTTTGGAAATGCTCTGACTGGGCTTCTGCAAAGCCTCCAGCAAGTGCTCTGACTCTATGGTGCTTTCCCCTTCCACCTGCCCCAATGCATACCTCCTTATTTTCCTGCTCCCAGTCCGAAGCAAAAGAGGTAAAGACTCCACATGAGTGCTGTAAGGACACAGGGAGCAGTACCCACTCCTAGTGTAATTGTGGCTGTCATCTCCCTGCCTGAGAGTTTGACATTGCAATGCCCACTTTTCCAGAAAGGAGGCTAAAAAGGCAGAGATACAGTACCTCCACCCTGTAGACAGAGTACAGCCTAAATCATAAAATACAATATAAATTATAAAGGACAATATGTGAAAGGGAACATAGAGGCATTAATAATTAGCAGTTGGTGGCTTAACTAAAGGTATTGATGCAGATGTCCAGTGGGGGACAGTAAACCTAATTTCTCAGGCACTGTTACTTTTACTATGGTAATACTAATTTGTTCTTTTATCTAAAACAAATTCCTTGTGTGCTACTAATTGATAATAGTGTATTTTAATGAATACAGGCATTGTACAAGAAAGGTGAATTGCTGTTGCCTTGGGAATATTAAAACAATTGTCATCTACTATAAATGTACAAGCCTGAATATTTATATGTGCCATATTAGCAGACAGTTGAAGGGATTTTTCCCTTAACATGCTGTAGCATATGAATTTGAAGTAACATTTTTCTCATTCCGTTCTTTGCCATTTTCTGTAGTGCATTATTGGTTTTTCAGCTTGAAAAACCAAGTTCTCAATCACAAATGAGACTAAAGTCCAACTCCTGACTCTCTTAAACAGTAGCCAAAGAGATATTGACTCGTGCCTACACTGAATGGATAGCACTGATGTCAATCCCAGCGCAAGGCCATGTGGACTGCACAGCAATCTTTTTATTTGATCTTTCCCACTGACTTCATGCGATACTGATTGCAAGGGTTACTTTACCCCAGCTAAAAAAAGCAAAAATCATATCAGTATTCTCTACAAATTTGCAAGGACTGTCACAGTTTTGGAAGATCACATGCCTTTCTTCAGTGTCATCATATCAAAAAGAAGTCAAGCTTTCTTCTAAAGCCTTTTAACATAGACAAAGCCAGGAGCAGTTGAATGGAAATGCTCATAGTTGTAGTATACTATGTAGGTGTGAAAGGCCTGCTTTTGTTCTAGGTTCTGACTTGGGAAATCTGTAATTTTTAAGCATACATTGTTTCTACCTTAAGTCCCATTTTAGACCCAAAAATGTATAAATGTGCAGTATGGGAAGGGTCATGTAGCTGTTCTTACAACTATATTGATCTGAGGAGGCAATGTTTTATTCATATGGGGACTTTATTCATACCTGAAGTATTTGGAATCAGACAGTTTATTGAAATTCTTGGTATTTGCAGAAACTTCACCTTTTCCTTTGGCTTTAGATCCTGAAAAAATGGAAAAAATATATGTGAAACCATGCAGTTCTTCATCATCATGGCAAAGACCTGCCAGCACTGTGAGACCTTCTTGTCTCTGTGCATCTGCTTTCATCGAAGTGATTATTTATCACAGGGGTTTATTTTTCACCTAAACTGCAATTCTTTCTTAACTACGTCAGATCTGTAGCCATGGAAAATGGGCGGATGCACAGGGAGCTCTTTTCTGATGAGGCAACACAGCCGCATGCCCGGTCAGAAACTCCCTTTTATGGTGAGAGGCACGATCACCTGCGAGGCTTCCGCTTGTGAAACACCAGGGGAAAGGCACGAGCTCAGAGGGGTTCAGCTTGCACTGTAAGCCTGCTACACTGGGGGAGCCTCTTCCCCAGCTGCAAAGCTGTGCCTCTGTAAAGTAAAAAAGAAAAGAATTCGTAAGGTAGACGAGACCGTGCAGGAGGATGTGCAGTCTTGCAGTCCAGCTGGTGCTTTCTCCACAGAGGGGGGAATCCCTGGGTCTTGCTCATTGCTCCCAGGCTGATCAGGGATTGTGCAAAATCACAGCAATGAGTCTTGGAGCCCCAGGATCTTCACTTCTTCCCTTTCCTCTCCTAAGGGGTATGAAAGCCTGCATCACAGTGCTCGGCCCCTCTGCTTCACCAGACCAAGGGAGGCTTCTCTGGGGACAAATTACATTTTTACACCACTTTGAACATTGATTTCTTCTTCTAATTGTTCAGCTACAGTAACTGGCACCTTTTTTTTTTTTTCTGTGCTGGAAGACAAACCTTCAAATCTTTTATGCTAACATTTAACCTTAACTTTAGCTCTTCACCATCAACATTTGTCAGCCAGAATATTATCTTCTATCCCACCAGACAGCCTAGGATGCCCATCCCCACTCAGAGAGACTGGGGGACATATTCTGCATATATGATTTTGTTATAAAATAAATCTGAATATTATTCCATTCTGAGGGACTCTACTCCACAGAACTTTTTGAAAATGTAGCTGTTATTATTTGTAATGACTGTCGTTTTCCTAATATGAAGGGTTGGCCTAAGTACAGCTTAAAAGCTTTTGTCATCCTTTTAATAACTTAGTTTCAGTATTAAAAAATACCCCTCTGGTATTACAATGGGCTCAACCAGTGTGACAGGTTCCTGTGCATGTTCACAGAACTTGTAATTCTTGTTCCTTTTCCTGGGTTTTCTCAGTTGCACTTTCCCTGCTCCCTGAGTGATCCAAGGAATTTGCAGCTCTTTGAGTAATCAATAAGTAATGGTGGTGATTTCTGGAGAGCTACATCTTGCCACTCACTGACACAGTGCTGGCATGAAGATCTGGGAGTGGAAGAGTTAACGTGACTGAGTTAGCATGTCCTTGGGCATCCAATCTCAGAGACTATGAGACACGGGCATGGTATTTAGCTATTCTTGCTCTTCTTCATTCCACTCCCAAATTTCAAACTCAGAGGAACTCACAATCTCAAAACAAAATCATCCTTTTTACTGTAAAACCACAGACAGATTCTCATGAACAGAGTAAATTTGAAGCACAGAGCTAACATCGTTGCTGTTTGCGGGTAGCCAGCATGCAACGTGGGGCGCTTTTGGTTCTGATGCCTTTTTCTATACTCGTATGAGTCAACAACCTAGATGCACATATGCCAGAACAGCGAGAACACGTTGCCAGTTATAGATTCAATGTGCTACATTCTTATCCCATAGTTTTTAATGATTTTCTGTACGAAAGCTGACATCAATCCACCCCATTCTGGCAGCGAAATTTTTCAGGGCCATGAAGACTATTGGTAGTGGAAAGTCAAGCAGATGCCTAAACATAGATTTATGGACCTAAGTGAAACATACATCTATATCGTTTTGGTCACATTGCTTAAAGTGCTTCTGGACAAAGATTTCCATATGAAAGTTTAGATGTTGTTTATTGTTACTGTTAAAGAAACCAGACTGTTTGCTTCTGCTGTTGGGCTACATAAACCTGGTTTACTAGGCTGCACAGTAGAATATATGATCGCATTTGTTTTCTCCATTTTAATAATGAAATTATTCCTGTGCTATGTGTTGAAAAAATGTTGCACTGTGTTGCCACACTCACAAAGATAGCAGAATAAAAAGGTGTGAAAATGGTGGTTCCATTTTGTGATTTGTTTTAAATAGCCTTTTTTTATTTCTGGCTGATGTAAATGTTTAGCATTATCTAAAATAACTACTATGATTCGTTATCTTCCACAGGCCTGAAAGAGAAATTATGTTTGGTCAAGATGTCTATCATCTAATTAATTCCTAAAATTAATTAAGATTCACGTAAAAAAAGCTACCTCATCTGCGTTATGGATAAGAAAATATAGGGGAAAAAATGTGCAGTATATGGAGTGAGAGCTAGAAACAGTGACAACCACCCTTCAACTTAACCCATTACTTTTCTACTTAGCAAGAATAGCTGAGATTTCAAAGCATTTTTTCCATACACATAAGACCAAATGTTTCAAAAAACTTTGGCAGAGGGGAAGGTGTCCTGATGGTTCAGGCACCGTCTGCAATGCTGGAAGGGCCAGACCAGACATCCTTTTCAGCCTCATCTAGAGCAGGTGGTTCCACCTACCGGATTTCAAACTACACATTGGGAGTGCCCTGCAGATCAGGAAGATCTGAAGTCACCCTCCTTTTCCATCATCAGATAAGACCATGGAAATTACATAGAAATTTTTCACAGCAAAACCTTTCCAACTCATCTGTGATAAAGAATGGAACAGGAAAAAAAAAAGAAGAAATTAATATAAGGGACATTTAGACACAAAACAATTACAAAATTGTAGTAAGCTCCACTGAAATCAAGGGAAAGTGTAATTCTCCTAAATCAGTTAACAGGAAGAACATCATTTTTGTGTACATGTTCTGAGCTGAAATTTGAACCTAAAACAACTGTACATAAATTAAGGGGTGAGTGGTCCTCCCTAAACACTTAAAAAGAAAGGCAGTACTGTTCTCAGCCTCATGTTGTTAGCGGTAACAGTTCTCAAGTCCTGATATATGTTATTATCAGCATTGTTATTTTTACTACTAATCTCAGTCTATGTGCGTCAATCTCATTACTTCTGAGGCCAACATAAGTGACAGAAATTGGCAAGAAGAGTATTATTTTGGGGAAAGTAATAATAATAATATTTTAAAAATAAAAATAAAAAACCTTAACTGTTGTTCTCTTCCAAGCTGATCTCTCGTTATTCCCTGAAAATGAAATTGCTGTCAGTTACTTTCCAGTATACAAAACTGTCCTGGATTCAACTGGGATGGAGTTAATTTTCTTTCTAGTAGCTGCTGTGCTTTGGATTTAGTATGAGAATAATGTTGGTAACACATATTTGTTTAGTTATTGCTAAGTAAAGTTTATATTAAGTCAAGGACTTTTTCAGCTTCCCATAGATGCTGAGGTGGAGCATAGACAGGACAAGGTGGCCAAAGGAGTATTCCATAAATGTCAGGTATAAATGGGGGTTGGATGAGGGAGGGTGGAGGGCAGCAGGAATCCATGGTCACTGCTTGGGATGGGCTGGGCAACTGATCATTGGGTGGTGAGAGCAACTTGTGTTGTATCACTTTATTTTGTATACTTTTTTACCTTTTTTTTTCTTCTCTTCTGTTAATGTTCTTTTAAGCTGTCTTTATCTCAACCCGTGAGTTCTTTTCCTCCCTTTTCTCTCTATTCTCCCTACCCTACTAGGGCCAGGGTGGGGGGGAATGGGTGAATGGCTCCGTCGTTCTAGTTGCCGGCTGGGTTTAAACCACAACAAAACCAGAAATATCTTACTGTACATTTAGCTCAAAGCAGATCAATTTTGCATATGCAAAATGCACATCATCTACCACAATGATGCTGCATTTTTAATGTCACACACTACACACACATGTATTTAAAACAAGTAGATTAATTTCTTCTTCATTCCTACATGGTTCTGAAGTATGCTATGCTTACTATGCACTAGGAAGTACTAGTAGACACAGAAAATCAAATGTGTGCTTTACTGATTCCTAGAAAATGTAATTGAAGTATTCTCTTTATCTGAAAATCTAGAATGCAAATAGCCGAGTACAAATCAAGCCTACGGAGCAAGAGATTTTCAGCAAAAGCCAATAGCACATTGAGAACAGATAAATTAATCTGGTATAAAGCTGAGGACTTCCTGGATACTGCTGACCATCAGTAAACATTACCCATTTGGATATCCTCAGAAACAGCAACATACAAGAAGAATCCAGACTTCTACAACTGGCATTATTCTTGTGTTTGAATAAACATTTCCTTTTCTAACCACAGTCCATTCATTTATTTGCTTTTGGAATCTCTAACTGTTATGGAAAAATCCACAGCCAAGAGGGAGGCAAGAGGAAAAAATGGCAAAGTTTCCACATAGAGCTCTGTCACTGGTATGGCATGTTGCAAACCTGTGGGTCTCCCTAGAGTCACCACTGTCAGCAACATCAACACTATCTGCGGTATTTGTAGCATGCTGATCAGTATCTCAGCACTAAAGGAAACATTTTTAAAGGAGTAAAGTAGAGTCAAAATCAGCTCTAGTATCGTCACCTTTGCCGTCAAGCCCTAAGATTTGGAGGCTTTTTCTCCCTCTTTCCCTAATCCGATGTGTCTCTTTCTCTTTCGGTTTTCACTTAAAGTCTTTGGTAATAAGTTTATGGTGGAAAGAAATTGAATTTGCCATTAGCTGTGGAAAGAGACAGTCCAAGATTTGTCCAAACCTCCCTGGCAGAGATGCAGTAGAAAGCCCTTATTGGGAGTTCTTTGGCAAATGCGGGGTTGGGAGTTTTGTTCTCAAGGGAATTCACCTCATCCCATCGCATTTTATAAACTCATCTCAAATACTTGCAAAGAGTAAATATGTTTTGAAATATTGATAATAATGTGGACTTCATATCTATTTGTATGTATGTGCTTGTGTGTTTTACATGTTTTCTCATAGAAGAAAAAACTGCTTTCTCCAGCTTTCTCAAAACAATCTTCATCTTTTTCCCATGCATCACATCCTAAAAACAGCACAATGTGCTGAACAATTACCTCACTCAGAAAAGTTCTCAAGAAGATAATAGAAATGCTTTTAATGCAATTTGGCTTCCCAAAGGATATTTCTACAGGGACAGATGCTTTCTGAGGCAGGCTGGCCTTGAAACAAGATCCATCAGAAACATCTTGAAAAGATGTTCCTCCCTAGACTGAGCTCCATTATGCTGTCTCCTGCTCCTTACATATGGAATTTGCAGCATCATGGTCCAAGGAAATGTCTTTTTACAATCTTTGCTATTGTTTTAGCACACCATTGTTTTACAGTAAAGTGTAAGGCAACAAGACTCCTTGCAAATGTCTTGTGGAAGTTTTCCTTTTGGTACCAGTTATTATTGTTGCTGCAAAGACTATGATTATCATACTGCACTGAAAGCGGTGTCACTAGTGAGAAAAATTTTTATTAGGATGTCTTAATTAGTATTAGAAAATCATTAGTATGATTTTCATAGTGTGAAGATCAAAGCTCATTCAGAAGGACTGATACCTAAACTTAATCATCGTGCAAGAATTGTGTCGTGGGTGTGTATTTCAAAATATTTGTCTTACTATGCTTTAGTACTTACGTAGATTACCCAGAAGGACGTTATGAATTTCTTTTCTTATGATGGATAGCTCAGCTTCTGGTGAAGGAGACATGAAGGTGGTATCTCTGATGTGATTTCAAACACAACAGGCTGGTCACAGAGAGAAAGACGTATTTGCTAGAGCAGAAAAACACTCCTCATTGAAAAGGAAACTCAAAGCTTTTTGAAAGTTTCTCATATGTCTAGTTAGAGCTTTTTTTCATATTCTCTGTGCTAAACCTGGAGGAAGTATGCCTCCAAGTCCAGCTGGCAGCAAAGGAGAAGGCAGTCATGCATCATTCTGCAGAAGTGTACTCTCATTTCCTAGGCTCCTGAGGGCATTTTCACCCAAAAAAACCCCTTGCTCTAGCAGGACTTGGAACACTGGATTGGCAGTTACCTTCCCAACTCCTCTCCTTTGGCAAATTGCTTTGTTGTGACTTTTGGAAGTTAGTACTAAAGGTCTTGACTTGTTAAAAGGCTTCAGAAAATGTTTTGTGAATAATGGGCTGCAGAAGGCTGTGACGCAAAAGAAACTTTTCCGATGTCTGCGTGCAAGGCATGGAGTCTTTCGCTGCTGGGGCCACTTCCAGTCCGATGTTATTATTCCAAGTGGGACACTGTTAAACAAAGCCTCCACACTAAATGCTGCTAGTTGAAATAAGTTAGCTTTGCAATTCAAGGCCTTTTGGCTACGTAGACAAATTCCCAGTGGCCAGAGGAGGCAGAGGTATGCTCTGAGGTCTGCAGTCCCTGGAAGATGGCACACATCAGAAAATGGCACACTTGCTCTGAAGGGAACACCAATGATTTTGACCTGCAGTTTGTGTATCTTTTCTCACCATGATGAAAAGAAAACTGAGTCATCTTTTTTGCCCTTTGACCCCAAACTTCCCTTTTATTTACTGTTTATGACTCTCTGAAACTTAGTTGTCTTGGTCTACAAAGAGCAATTTATGCAGTGCTTAGAAAGACCTATTGTTCAGGAGTTAGTGATAGTGTTTCCTGAGACTGCCAGAACAACATGCAATGTTCTATCCACAGAAGTTTTATTACTCGTAAGACAAAAGCACAACAGTCCCATCAAACAGATGGATCAAGTGCAACCCACTTTAAATGAAAGCATATAAACCAGGAAATCTGGGATTTTTACAAGGCTAAGCTGTAAACGAATTTAGTAGAACGACATACCAAAGTTTAAAGGTATAAAACATAAACATACCCATGAATTCCAGGATAGTCTTTGATCTCAGCTGGCATCATTAGTATGTTTGTCATTGAATGCCTTTAGGAAAAAGCAATTTTACCACTTGCCTTAGAAAAATTGTTACCACCGCCATTATGTCCGGCAATGGTACATTAATGCAATGCATGGGGTTTTTTTCTTCTGAGTGGAGTAACAGCTAACTAGGCCTTTGGACTTGCAAATCTTAAAGAACTTTCCAAATGTCAGTTAGTGTCATCATACTTACAAAATGGGGGAAATCTGAGGTTCAGAAAAGTGATGGCAGAATAGGAGTACATTTTCATTTTGATTCTCCTACGTGGGTTGCATTTCCCTGCACATACTCCACATTGACTCTTATTTGCCATCCATATTAAGATGAGCAGAGGAGAGACAACTGATTGGAATCTACACCCAGGGTGACTCACAGCCTCTTGCCACATGAAAAGAGAAGTATGCACAGAGGAAGAAGAAACAAAGTTTTACAGTTACAACAGTTCAAAGTTGTTGTTAAAAATGCAAGCACTTGGGTTTTAACTACTTCTCTAGAAGCCTAGTTCAGCATGCCACAAAACTGAAAATCTGGATTATGAACAATAACTCTGTGAAGAGTTCTTCAGATAAGAACATCAGAAATCCCTTTTTGCCCCCAAAAATATTAATAGAAGCTTTTAAATGAAAATCACAGGTTACAGCTGTTCTGGACAATTAGAGGAGCAACTTCACACAAATTATTGGGATAGGAGGGAGAGCCAGGTTAAAACTAATTATTCCCAATGTACAGTTGCTATTTTTATGGAAAAACACTGTTTCAAAGGGTGGCTCAATGCAAAGAGATTTTTTGCTCCTTTGCTTGGATTACACTGCTGCTTGAAGAAGGAGTACCTATGTCAGAAGTACATGAACCGCCAGACATCCACAAGTAAATATTGTATGGCATGTTCAAAAGCTTCCTTTTTGAACAAGGTCACATGCAACGGGATTCAAAAGAGGTGCCTGTCTTAAAACTTTGAGTCAGAACTACCATTTTGCACATGTTTCTTGTGACCTCCTCATAAAGATAAATAATATCAAAATGAATAACACTCTTCTGCCCCCCACTGCATTTAACCCTGATGCAAAACATTTCTGTTAGGATACCTAAAATGGCGACTGTTCTGAGGGCTCTCTTATACCAGAGTCTACAAAAGAAATGAGCAAAACAAAACTATGTCTAAATTATAGGACTTTCCTGAATCAAATGTGGACACTTTTATCTACATGCACCTTTAGAAATACCTTTAAAATTAATTTAACTTACATATTCATGTATTTGAAAGACCAAACTGTCAGCAAAAGACACTTAAATTGCAAAGTCTTATTTTATAGCAAATTCTCCCTGGTGATCACAAAATAACATGTTGGGAATTACAGAATACTTTAAAAGGGTCATTGGCAGCTGAGAGTTGGCAGTTCATCAAGTTTCAGGTGTGATGAATATGGGTTAAAGCTCTGACATTTTGCAGGTCAGAATCAGCATCAGAAACTTCCAAGATCATTTTCTATCAGCTTACTTCAGGGTCTACTTGTGACAAAAACAGTACAGAGAATTTTGTTTATTGTTTTACCCCCAGCAGCTGTAAGAACCCATTTGTCAAACTTCAGAGAAATCTGCAGGAGACAGCAGCACAGTATGTTAGCTTTCACAGCAGTTGGCAGAAGCCAGGATATTCATCTGCTGTAAAAGCAGTTTTACTGAAATCCTACAAGTTGCTACAAACAAGTTTGATTACAATATGAAGTCACTGTGAGGTCAGTCATAATCGACAGCAAACCCTGCCTGTTACTAAGTCAAGGTAAATAGCAATAAACTGTGTCTATATTAGGCTTAATTTGAGGTTTAGCTAGTTAATCTTTCTCTAACCTCACCCCACAGTCCTAAAATAGATTAACACCAAAGTCTTTCGAAAACTTTTATAGGATTGTGACATACAAGCCAGTAATTTCACCTTGCTAGTATTCACAGGCAAAACTTGCTCTTGTTCTTTGTTTCATGACAACTAGTTACAGTTTAGGAAAAAAAAAGAGAACCAAAATTTAAAAATCTTCATTTCTTTTGTTATGCCTTGCAGCCGTCTTAAGTCAAATCTCACAGTTTACAAAAATTACTACAAGGAGACATTTCAAAATGCTAGAATACATCAAAAGAACAACATTGCATGTAATTCTGCATCTCGCCTGGCTCCCTCAGCTTACAAAAGTTTTCCAAGGCCTGTGCTTTCTAGACTTGACTTAATAACCCTAAATATTTCAGGGTTGTCAACACTTCACTGGTGACTTATCTTGTCTATCTTGAATATCATGAAATTCCTTAAGGGTTACTGAGGTGCCACACCAAGAGTCTTTCTGCTACTACCTTGTTCTGCCAGGACAGCCTTCACAGTCTGACAGTGAGCAGTTTTATCTTTTCAGGGAGTACATTTTGCCAACATTAAAGCCATCCTAAAGGTAAACCAAACTGAAGACCCCAAGGAATCAGGTAATGATCAATACCCAAAAGGTTACATAAAAGTTTAAAAGCTTTTTTGAAGAAAAGGACATGTATGAAAGTAATGTATTTACTGAAAATAAATCTGCATTATCAGCAGCTTCTGATAGGAATTGCTGCTTTTGTTTAAAAGGTAGAGGAACAAAATACCATTGAAAATGTTGAGCAATAAAATATCATTGATATTGCTATACACAATGTCCTATTTGCACATCTCTGAAAAGTTAAGCAGTCATTTCTTCAAAGACAGGAATGAAAAATATTATAAAGGGATCCCTGCAGCCGGAAAGCCCTGTATCTTTTTCTCTGCAGTTTGTATGCCTCTACTACTGTTTGTAATATTTTACCAAAAAAAAGGCTTGAGGCATCAGATGAAATCCCTTGGTATTCATTGGCTATTCAAACAGAGTGTAAGGAACAGTTCCCACCTTGAGGACCTGTCGATCTAAGCAGACAACACAGGCAAAAGATAAGGAGAAAGGAGCGATTATTATTGGCAGGTTAAGGGGAAAGTCTAAATATTTTCAGGCCCTAAAACTTAGTGTTAAATACCCTTCTTGTATTTGTAAATGCATATCTCTGTATAACTCCTACCTGTCCGCAAATCATGACCATAGGTGACTTGGCCAAAGTTACAGAGAGTGTCTATAGCAGAACCAGTTGTTGCACCCTAGTTTTAACAGTGTCAGTCAGCCTGAATCATTTCGTTGCCTTTCTGTTTGTTGACTTCATTATCCAGCAACCACGAATTGTGTATTTATATCACAGTAACGTGGGTAAATCCCATCTAGACTATATCTTCATAGGAGCTTCCATCTTCCCCTGTTCCCCAGCCCCAGACCAGGGTGGCAGCACCCAAATAATTCAGTTCCTTTTTTACAAAAAAGTTGAAGAGCCTCTGGGTGCTTTGATCTCCTGAAATTTGGGTCTAGTTATGACTGTGAGACATACTGAAGATCTAGTCTTTCACACGTAAGCCAATTGCCCTAGCAAATGAGGGAGCTTAGGAGACGTGTATGTTCACAGAGTGACTCGGAAGAAAGTCGTGGGGACTAAAGAGGAGTGGTGCAGGAGGCCAACCCAGAATACAACAGTTCACGGGCATTTCATTTGTACTTTGCTCTGGTTAGAGGCATGAGGGTAAACTAATTAAAGGCTGAAAGGATGAGGATGGGCAAGAAAGCCAGCACCTTGTGTTTTGAAATGTTTTGCAAACAAAAATAATATTTGAAATCTACAATTTCCAAGGGAGGAATTAAATTGGTTGGGGTTTTTGGGTTTTTTTAAATAAGTATAACTAGGATGATATTTTGCTTTGTAATTTGTGTTTTTACAGGATATTTTATGCCTGTATAATAAGAAAAATAACAAAAGCTCAGTGTGATAGATTCTATTTTATTGCTTTTCAAGAGGTTCTCTGAACTTACAAATAACCCTGTGAAAGAAGGAAAACTATCTGAATGGTTTGCTTTGCAGTTATATTTATCTCGTAACGTTAACTCAAGCTCCCTCCTAGCCTGCATAGTAGTATCTCCTGTAGCCTCAAGCAATGAAGCCTGCTACTCTGGTTTTCAAAGGTCAAACTGAAGGATTTTGTGTATTTGCTTTAATATGGGCCTTCCAACTCAGGCATTTAGGGAATGATGCTCAGAGGTCTTCCACCAAACCTTCCGCACCTTGGGAAGGGCTAGTGATGGAAAATAATACTAATGAGATTTATGTGCATGCTCCGGGCAGAAAAAACACAGGTGCTATATACAAAAACAAGGATCAAAATGTTAATGTGACAAAGGTGGAATTTAGGTACCTACACCCTATTGCAGTCCCAGTAAAACCCCTGTTCATCTGAAACAACAGCATAAATTGGTACATGCAGCGTATGCTGCAGTGCACCATTTTCCCTGTAGAAAACTGCTGGTGGAAGTGTCCCATGCCAAAGAGGACAGGTAAAGACTGCGCAGGCCAGCACTAATCCCGTGCTGGGTAGGCAGCTGGTAAGAATCTGACTATATTCCTGGCAACACACAGGCCCTGAAGTGCCTGCAGTCTGCAGTTGCCCTTCTGACTGACTTTCCAGTCCAGCGATGAACCAGGATGAACCACCCGTAGTTTGCTGCTTTTTGCAACTACCTTTCCCTGCCTGTGCCAAAGGGAGAACAAGTGCCCTCCTTCGAGCTTGGGATTTCCCACTCAGGCACAGAAAACTAAAAGCCAGGCTTGGCGGCTTGTGCATTTTGATTACTGTAATCTCATCTAGGATCAAGCCTTACACATCAAATGGGCAAGACCAGACCAACCTACAACTGCCCAAGTATTCCTTTAGGCAGCATTTGTGTACACACTTCCAAGAGAGCATCCAGGCAGCATCCTTTGCAGCACTGGCTGGAGGAACTATAGCTCACTAGGCAGCAAAACGAAGTACCAATGCATGGTGAGAAGCACTATCTTTCGTGGGACTGGGTGTTTAACACTCTCCTAAACGCTGGCATGAGCAATGGTCCAGACAGGGAACTGCCAAAAAGTTGGTTTTTATAGAGCCCTTTGATTGGAGCAAAAGCCATATATTACCAAGCTTCAAAAAACCACCCTCCATGCTCAAGATCCTGTGTAGAGAGAAGAGCCTTGAAACCAGCTCCAAAGAGAAGAAGTGTAGAATTACACCTGAACTTAGGTTTTAATTGGCAGTCATCAGTGGATAGTATCTACAGATCACCCTTCAAAGGTATCTGAGGCAGGTGGTAGCCTGCATAGCCTTCCTTATAAACGTTGGGTACCTTTTCAGTCTTGCAGTGTTTACACTGAGCATCAGAAGGGGATGGTCTCCTAACATCTTGTTCATTGTTTCTGCAGTCTTGATCCCTGTGTTGTTTGTTGCCCTGACAGTCATGCAGCATTACGATGAATCCAGAGAAAATGGTTTGTGTGACATGTCCCAGACACACCAATTGCTTGTAAATGCTGAAATGTGCTGTTCCCAGGAATGTCTGGGGGAACACATTGCTAGCATCACGTGACAGGACTCTACACGAGAGGTAAGAGACTACAGCCAGATTTCAGGGAGCACAGATTGACTGAAAAATGACATTTTTTTCAGGCCACTGCAGGAGGTCTGAAGCAAATGATATTGGGACAGCTTAGGCCTTCAAATTCAAGCAGCAATCAAAAAATATTTTGCCATATAGATAAGACTAGAGCACACAGGAGAACTCAAGGGCATTGGAATGCGGCCTGCATTTCTGCTATTCCATGCAGAAAAGCCACCACAGGCCCTGAAAGCTATTTTGCCATATTGCCAAATAGCCCTTATTCCAGTAAAGCTAATTAGTTTGGATCCAGCATGATGCAGACTTGGCTATACTTTCCAGTTGTTGGACTGGATCCTTTGCCTGCTGTCTTAAAAGTCCATGCACTGGGTTGTACCATAGGTTTCACATAGCCAAAGAATTCTCTTCTCTCTCAGGCTCTGCTAGAACAACCTTGATGCCCTTAGAGAGGCTGCCAACAGATAAGTAAGGATGACACCATTGCATGATTCATGTGTAGACCTTCCCACAGTCACCTTATAAAGCAAGAGGATTAAGAACAGGAACCCTGTGACTCCATGAATCCAGTTCTGGTATGCATTACCAATATCCTTGTTTGCCATGCTGCTAGGTGTTCTTCCTACATGCCACATCCATCCTACACTGCTGTCAGGAGATTTTAAAAAATTTTATTGCCAATTAAATTTTAATAATAGCCTGAGACATTACCTATCATGCCCAATTGACATACTTCTGCTGGCATACATACACATGTGTGCAAGTGTGCATGCTATTCTAGGGTGTGGGCTAATGCTGAAGAGGGCATCACACACCCAAAGTGCTTTCTGTTTGTTATTTAAGTGGAATTTCAGCTATGATTGCAAAGGATGGAAGACCAATCACTAATAAAAACCAGAAAAAAAAAAAAAACCAGAAAAGTGCTAAGCCACCAGCTAACATCTTCTTGCAGAATTTTCCCTCATTCTGAGACTCTCAAGTAAAAAGAAAGTATTTATCTAAAAGAATGCCTGGACCCAATTCTTCACAATACTTTATTCTTAATTATTGCTGTACTATCAAGAGAGCTTTTTTTAAAAAATAAAAAATGGCCTCCGAACATTTACAATTCTTCTAAGCTCACTATGGTAGATGCACAACAAACGACAAGCCAAGCACAATGTACAGTAAAAGGCTTCAATGCCAAAAGAAAAACTGGGGAAGAACTGAAGCATTAACTTCAGATTTACGATCCAACGACACTACCACTCCCCTACACATAGAAAGCATTTCCTCATGCTTAACACTTTCTTTTGGTTATCTCTTGGCAGCTTATGGGGTTTGGGATATTATTCTCAGGCACCTGGCTGTTCTCACACACTGTGCAGGAAGCTTGAGTACATAAGTACATCTCCATCCAGAATATCACTGTGGGAGCCAGATGCTGAAGAAGTCAGCTACTTTGGCATCAGAGCTGTGGGTATCTCAATTTCATACTGGATCTAACCCAAAATTCTCAGATGCAGTAAAAGAACTTAGCACAGTTAAAGCCAGAAGAGTTAAGCTGATTAACACTGGCTATACAACTGGTCCAAATAGTACAATATATCATGTAGAGCTTTTGGACGACAAATGGAGTCTTTCCATCGAATTCAAAAGACCTTGAATCCCAAATTCTGTGAAAAGAACATTGCCAGGTGTATTTATAGCAAGTATTTTCCTTTCTATTATTTAACACTACCATTAAAATCTGAATATATTTTTCCTTTTCAAATACTGATTTCTTCCCCTTCCCATTTCTTTGTTTTTAAATATGATTTCTGTCATATCCTAAAGTTTGTGAAACAATGACTGTGTTTTTATCAGTTTTATGCAGTGAAAAGTAGAGTTGACACTTGCCAAATCAATTCTGGCATTACTGTAACTCCTCTCAAGAGTCATGTCTGGCACAAGGACTCAACTAAGGGCTAATTTTCACCACAGAAACAGAAAATCAAAATGTGCTTACGTTTTCAAAATGGTGAAGCAATCTAGCAGGACAAAAACAGGATTTGGGAAGAAATAATCACATAAATAAAATACTCTGTAGATTAATGTCCATTTTCATTAGAAGTCCAATTTTTCCTCTGTCAGTGTAAAATGATCACACAACATGTAGTCATGTGCTTGTCCGTCTGTGCGTGCTACTTTAAGAAGTGAAAGTCGTTATTTCTGCTGCAACATTTGCCTTCTGGGTGGGGAAGTCCCCAGACTTGTGCTGATGACTCTGCTCTCTGACTGCTGGCTTTCTGGGACACCCTGCAGTTAGACTTCTCTGGGGCTAGCTTTAAGACTTTTTTGTTCCTCCTTTAGGCTTACATCATAGGAGTAGGTCACAAATGACCTTTGGAGACACGTGGTATGCCTAGCAATATCTTTTACTATACATAAGGAGTGACTGCCATACACTTAATCAGTTGTAATCATTATGCTAAAGAGTTTTGCCTTAGGCATAGGTGTGCTAGGTTTAAAAGGCTTGACTGTCATACTTGAAGAAAACTGTCAGAGCACACCATAAACTTATTCACTGCTTCTGCTCTTCTTTGCAGGGAAATTAGCCTGTATCTAAGCTTGTGCTGCTGTAAACAGATATGTGTTTTATTGAATAATGTTCAAGTGAGCATCTTTAAAGTCAATTCTAAACTATACTCCAGTTGATAGCATAGGGCTTGCCAGAGCTGGTGTAGCTGTGTGGTGAGTGGATGGTGGAGAAGAGGGAAGGGAAAATCTCATAAGGAATGCAGGATAAAGAGAAAGAGGAGAAAGCTGAAGTACTTGGGGTTAACAAAGTCAATAAAACATGTAGATTTAGATCACTAAGTCAGACTGAGGAAGCATCAGTTCTCTGCAACTCAGACATCAAACTGCTCTTCACTGCCATGGTTGTCCCAGCTGTGGGTTATGTTCTTTAGTTTCAAGTGATTTTCCCTCTCTTGTATCATTGTTCGCCCTCCATGTCCTTCCCTCTCTCTCCACTGCCGGACCCTCTCCACAAGGACCACTGCAGTCCTTCCCTCCTCTCTCTGTGATTCCAGCTGGCCTAGATAAGGACGCAGACAAGGCCAGGGTCACCCTGCTTCATATATCAGACACTACACCACTCAGACACATGATTTTGCACTCTGAAGGAGCAAATTGGTGCATGCTTAATTGTATTTAAAGTAAGCAAGGGCAAGGGCTGGAGGGGCTTTAGCTAACAGGATTCGGGCTGTGGGAGCTGTCAAGGTGAGTTTTTGCTGTTTCTGAAAATGGACTTTCCCATCTTGCTTAATTTCTGTTAATATAGGAAACAATAGCATAGAGTCTTTATCTAAGGGCAACACATTTCATATGAAACAGGAGTTCTTGTTAAAGCTCTCTACTTGGCACTGCATTGTACCAAACAGCCTGGACAGACTGTCCAGGGTAATTGTCAGTGCTGTAACAAGAAGATGTGTAACAACATGTAAATATTTCTGCATATAAGAAATTATGTCATAACACAATTGGCTTGGCTTTTACACAAAGTTCTGCACCTGAGATGAATCACTTTTTGGTGCGTAATCTAGTAACGTTCTCTCTTTTTGCAGTTGTGTTATATAAATGCTTTTACAAGGTGCGGCTAAGCCAGGAACACTGTGAAGGCAGAATGTCCAGGACACCTCAGCATGTTGTGCTTCACTGAGAACGTGTGCAAGTAAAAACAACACCTTGTATTCCAGCGAAGACTTATTTGGACTCAATCAAACAATGGAATAATTAGCAAAAGTTAACCTCAGCGTGATTTTAACAATAAAGACTGTGTAGAGCTAGGGATGGGCAGAGCCCTTTGAACAGAATCAGAAAGCATGTCTGCATTGTGCAAGGGTGTACAAAGCAGAGATCCTGAGCTAGCACATACCCAAACTGGTCTGTCTACATGGCATAGCAGAGTGCCAGGTTACCAGCTCTTGTCTTGGAAGCAGGATAGCAGCATCAGTGTGATACCGCACCCAGGTAATGAGCTTGGCATCACTGTGCTGACATGGCCATCCTCCTCCGGATTCCAGGGCTCCATTAGCTCAGGCATGCATGCAACATGCGGCATGGCACAGTAGGGATAGGCTCTGAGATATATGGGGCTTTAGACCAAGTGCAAAATTAAGCCTTCGAGAGAGTCAAGAGAAGTATCCCCTTAAGTATTGGAAGAACGAGTTGAAGAGGGTTAGAGATGACTTCGAACAAGGAAAGCCAGTGTTAGAAAGTTAATCAAAATCTTAGGATGGGGAGATAAGTCAACTCTGCAATAGGCCAGCATAAAACACATGCACATAAACAGCAGCTAAGTAATATCTGGCCTTGTGCTGGCTTACAGCATCAAGGTGAGTTTCATCCCCAAAGAAAAATTAAGTGAAACCATCAATAACTCAGCATATTTTAAGATATCACATTTGAATTCAACCAGTATAAGAAACCTGGGCTTTATTCCCTTCTCTATTGCTCATTCTGAAATACAGTATTTGCAAAGCTACCTCTAAAAAAGGTTTAAAAAATGTGTCACGGAAGATCTAAATTTTTATATAACATGTCAGAAGTTTAGGGAACTTGGAACTCCTAATTCTTTCCTGCCTCATGATGAGCATCTTGTTTTTATGAAACCTAAGATCTCTTACATAAAGCTACTTTAAAATGCTGTAGCAGAAAATAATCTTGCGGTTGGTGTGGTTTTACAAGCTGATTAAAACCATATTTAGATCATGGTGCATCCTTTACGCAAATGAATGCCAGCGCACCCAATGAATGTTGGAATGTTTTGTCAAAGAAGTCTTGGTAGTCACTGCTAACATGCAGTAGGACAAAACTATCAGGAATACAAGTTGGTAGTTCCACAAAAAAGGAGAAGGAAAAATCCCCTCGCCATTTGGGCTGGACATCAAATACCAATCTGTTGGCTGTAACGTAGTTAGCACCGTTAGTTGAAGCAGGAATCTTATGACTTAATAGCTAGAGGCTTTGGTGTATGTATCTTATTTTAAAATCAGCCCTTTCCATAGCTTCACAAACAGCGTGAATACACCTCAAAAGCCTAATTTTTGTCCTCATGTGTACAGGAATAAGCATTCCTATGTATTGAAGCATCCCTGAGGATTAGAGAAGATACAGGGTCATACCCTCAAGTTTCTTCTTTGCCAGACACTTAGAGGAATCAGGAACAGCCAGGATCTTACCGCATCGCATGTTCCCTGTCTCCAGCCCAGCAAATGTAGTGCCAGCACAGAACTGATGCACCCATGTGACAAAAGTTAAGCTTTTATTGAAAGGGGAAGGGCTGCTTTCATTAAATTCCCTGAACTACCTTCCAATGAGCTGGAATCTCCATATCCCTGCGAAGCTTCGTATGGCTGAACTGAATCTGCTCTAAGCAGGGATATGAATATCACAAGGTCACTCCATTTTCTCCATTAATGAAATCAAAGTCTGGGATTTGGAAGTCGTTTGCCACAAAAAATGTTAAAAAAGGAGAAGAATAGAATAAAAAGGTAACACTTCTGTCTGCATTGTCCCCTATTTGTCACTTCTCATGTTACTTCCTCGTGCCATCTATTTATAACTTCCTTGTATGAGCTGTCATACCACAAATTTATATGACCCAGTTAACACGTATACAATTGCTTCAAAGATTGCATTATTAACCAACTTGGTTTTCTAGGTCATAAATTCAGATCCTATTTTTACATTTGCCTTTGTCCTACTTAGGAAAATGACCGGCCCACTTGAGCCAGAGTGCGTAAGCCACACAGATGGCTGTAATATGGTTTCTGCATAACCTGCAGTGTTTAAAGAGAGTTTCTGAGCTCTGCGTTGCTTCTCTAAACATAGTTTCTCTGCCTCCTCACTTAAAATGCAAAACCAAAGGAACATGTTGAGGGCGAGACAGAAGTTACCAAAGATAGCTGTAACCAAAGCAGAGGGTGGTGGTCTTGTTATGTGCTCAAGCCAATGTAAACTGCTGAGAGATGTGGCAAAGTCACATCTCCACAGTCAGGGGGAAACTTTAGCAGAGCAAATTCTTCTGTTGACTGGTTCTAGAGGTCCCTACAAGGTTTCCACCGTCAATCTCAGTGCCATCTTCTCAAGTTTCCATTCAGAGACCCTGTAGAAAACCTGGCTTGATGTGCATACATATTGTCGAAATGTACTTCGAAGGCTGTGCTCAAAACAGTATGCCAAAGTGCTGAGCCTAGCAAAGCAAAAGGAGTTGCCATGTTCAAAGCACCCCTAGAACAAAGAAAGGATACAAAGGGCAGTTGTGTTAAAACAATAGGACTTATGTCATAATGTATCACTCAATTATAGCTAACTTTACTGCATCTTTTACCGTGCAGTAGGAAATTCAGGCAGTTGAGATGCTTTTTACAGAACTCATAACTCTGTTTCCATCATGACCTTCCAATACACCCCTCCATTGCAGCAAGAGATTTTGGGCTTTAGAAAGTGTTCCTTTTCTATAGATTCATCTCTTACTGAGCATGGCAGGATCCAGCACAGCTCAAAACAGATGTCAGTCAGCAACAGTCAGGTGAGTTACCCCACAATAAAAAAAACCAAGCACAGCTCATGACAAATACTCCAGGAAACAGGGTGTGAGCAGTGTCTGCTTTCTATTTTGGTGCTATTCTCTCTGTCACAAGTTGACATATGGTGCTATGATTCAGGTTATGTAGCAGCCCCTGTGTGCCCCTGGCAGAACAGGTAACTTAGAAGGCAAACTGGACAGCGTTAACAACGCTGCCATTTAGACAATCGTGGTACATCTTATATTGTAGTGAGCTGTACTGAACATGTTGTGCTGCATACATGCATTATCCAGAAACACATTTTCTCTGTCACTGAGATTGTGAGCTACTTCTGTTTTCACTGATGAGAATCATTGTGTTTCCAGGTGGTATTTATTAATCTCATCTGAATTTGCCGTCATTGCTCCTCCTGAGGCACCTTCTGACTCTAAACTGAGTTTAAGGAAAACAAAGAGAGCTTTAAAATTATTATTTTATGAGCAAGTACTTCAAAAAGAAGCAATCTCACAGCTTTGTGAAACTGAAAAGTGAAATTCTAAATATACTAACACAGTTAGAACAGCATTCAGTATTTGACAGCTTGACTGTAGACTGACTTGCTTCTGTGTGCCTACAGAGGACTCCTTTCATTTGAGTAAGCATTGCACTTGAAGCACTCTGGAGTCTGATTTTTAACGTTCTTTCCCACAGAAATACGTGTCACAAACTCTTCACAGTTGTGTGACACTGCAGAGACAGACACGAATACACCCACACCCTCACCCAAGCACACAGGAAGAGCCATCACATATTCTCAAGGTTGCCCCACGCTTTCAAGTACTGTTCTCAGCCTGGGACATACACAGCAAAGGAGACATCAGCTTCTCTCCCAAAGTAAGGAACAAACTAAGAGAAACTCCCAGAAAATGGAGGGCACCTTTGTTTTTCTTCACCAAGGAAAGTCACATTCAACCAGATTTTCCTCGTAAGAAGTCAACATGATCCTGGTCACTATCAGCAGGGCAGATTAAAAATCACAGGCATTTCCAGTCTCTGAAAATACAGTACTCTCAATTTTATTCTATAACCTACTATTTACCCAGGTATTACATGACCCTTAGCTGAACAATAGTTGAGTTTTAGCGGCCACCCTGTCACATTTCCTGATTTTTAAAAACATTCATGTTTCTGTTTGAGACCTGAGATGAACTTCAGTTATATCACTGTGTACGCAGTACACAGGGGCTATGATTCTCTTCAATGAAGTTTCACAGGGCATTGTTTTTTTAAAATCTATGAAGTGTCAGACTGTAACTCCATCTATCTGTAAATAATGCATCTATACAAAAGCATTTCCAAAATCAGTAATTTCTTAGAATGGAAAGGTCTGTCAGAACTGCTAAGAAGGAGCAGACCTGTCCTTCACTACAGCCTCTTTCTGTTGTCCAAATTGCTTATTTTGCAGGCTTCAGTCTTGCTCTTATCTCTTCTCCCAGCATTCAAAAAGTGTCATACCTGCCTCTGTTATTCATTTTATCTTTTGTGATCTGCCTTGCTTGTGCCTCCCACAAACAAAACCACTTGCAGGAAAAAATGATGATGTGGTTATTGTTCTGAATATTCTTTCGTAAGTGTCATTACCATGTGGTGTTTGAAAGCCTAAATATGTTACAACAGTGGATTTTTTTAATGTGCACAGCAAAGTTTAACTTAGACATGCATTTTCTTTTCTGATTACATGGGTCCAGTCCAGCCCTACTTTCAACACTTGAGTCTTTGCAAAGTCACAGTGTAGGAGCAGCAGAACTGCAGAAAACTTCAGAATGAAAATATCTTGAGGCAGGTTTTATTCCAATTGAAGTTAAAAACATGTTTTCAAACTTTCCAGAAATGGGACATTCTCTAAAAGGGTTTCTTTTTCCAGAATAATCAATTTATTTTTGGGTAATATTTTCCATAATCAAATGCCCTGGGCTACTTTTGCCTTCCACCTCATCCTAATCAATACAGAGTGCAGAATCACGCAGACCTAGGTTACAGAGAATCAGGGTACTCCAAACAAATAGAGGTCAGGAAGGACTGACTCACAATTCTGATGGCTAAAGCACAACACCTATTAATATAAATATAAATATGGAATATCAACATAAAAACATATATTAAGATACAATCCTCAGAGTGTTTACAGTCAAAACAGACAGGAAACCCTTCAGGCACCAGTCTCATACTTGTAAACCCTTGTTTTCATACAGTATTGTGTTTTGGAAAGTGGTAAGGTAAATATCTTGAGATCAAATAACTCTCTGGTGAATCAAAACAAAAGGCTGGGACAGCATGACCCTTAATTTAATCAAGGAATTTTATAATACTATAAATGCACTTACAAGTCCTGATTCTACTCTCAGATGTACTAACTTTGAAACCATATATTACAAATTCAGGACTAATGGAATGATAACAGCTATGATCAGGCTTGTTCTACTTAAGTAATATCCATCGACATGTATTTTAAAATCTTGCATTATATGCATATATTTGATAATGATAAAATTCCAAGCATAAGGACAACACAGGGCATGTAGATTTTAATGTTAATTCTGTACCTTATGGACCTATGTAGAAGTTTATTTTCACAAATGATTTAACTAATTTACCTATCCATTGCGCACAGCTCCACATCTATTAGCAGCTGTTACAGCCTTATTAATGTGAGCATTGTCTGGATGATATATTATTTTGATCAGTCTGCCAAAGCAAATATTGTAAACCAAAGTAGCATAACAAGTGAATATACTTCATAGATTTTTCAAACAGTATAAAGAAATCCTGATTTAAGAAAGACAAAAATTAGTATTTTTCAAAGAATTGACTGTAAGACAGAGCTAATATTTGTGAGATGACCTACATGACGGAGTTAAGGTATTTATGGAAGAGATATTTGGGAATTATTCCAGATGGTACATTAATTACCCACAAGACATGGGTGTTGCTGAGGGAAGAATTACCCACATTTATTTGGAGTGTTCAATTATAACACATCTCTTAGCTATGCTTAAATGTATAATAAATAGTTTCTCTTTTTTTTTTTTTTTAATTTAAATCCTTCTCAATTACATAGAAAGAGATTTTTCACCCACTATCAATCCTTTTCTCTGCTCAGCAACGCTCACTGAATTTAATAGTGGCAAAAATGGGAGAACACCTATCTCATTTCATACAGACTGGAGCAAACACTAGGTATAAGTGATATGCTGTCATGCTGACTTACCCACTTAGAGTCTCTATAAACCTCTACTGAATTTCTGAACTATGTAATTTTTTATGGTATATAACTTTTAATAAAATCAGTATTTCACTTCCATTATAAGGTCAAATAGTCACTTTAAGTTGGCTTTGGCAATACAAGAACCTAGACCAGTTAAATCACAGATAGTTGAAGTAAAACTTAGCAGTAGCTATTTCATGTCAGCACTGCAAATTTAACAAAGTCCTTTCTGACACCAGCAATTTTTTCCAACATCCACATGACCGGAACATATCCTTCAGCTGAATAGCAAAAAAATATGATTTCACACCGAGATAACCCTGATGGAGCTGGCTCAGTATGAAAACAACCAACTTGGAACAGTAAAAGTGTTGCTTACATGGGTGCAAGCTAAATTAACAGAAATGTTTTCAGAAAAGAAAGCTGCAGCAATCTGATTAAACCATATTTCATATCAATGTACTTACACCTTTCTTTAAGAAGTATACTGATTTATTCAAATGATTTTTTAAAAGTATATCATAGCTCCAGTGACTGACAGCATTATAATGATGAGTCTTTGGACTCTTTGGACATCTTTGGACATCTTTAAACTTGCGTGTCGCAAAATGAGTTGTCAGTCATATAACTCTATTTTAAGTTTGTTTCTAAAAAAAACACATTAAAAAAAAAACCAACCAAACAAAAAAAACTGAAAACAACAACAAAAAAAACCTCTACAACAAAACACACTGGGCAGAGCACAGACAACTGTAGCTTGAAATACGCTTGAGTGCAATCAATGTCAGCCACCAGCTCAACAGATCCCACTTACTGGTACAACTGCAGGAACCACCAAGGTGCATATAAAATATCTTCACTGATTTGGGAAATTTTTTTTGTATGAAATGTTGATTATTACCCCTTTCTGAAACAATAGCATGCACCTTAAGTTTCAAAACTAGTCATTCTGGTTAATTCTCACAGAAACCACTACTTAGAAAAAGGTATAATTCAGTAAAAACCGTTGTGAAATACCACGTTTTCTATGTCGTTCCTTCAGAACGGAAAACCATACGGGCTGCTCACAAAAGGTTAAAATCTCTTCTTATTTAGACCAATAAAAGTTAGAAAATATTTGAAAGACAAAGAAGGAACTGAGATCACCTTTCCCCAGACTGAAATAAAAGTGAAAGCCAAGTCAAGAATCCCACTCATAATGCTTGTTAATTCCGTTAAAAATGCAAGCGTGTTTCCAAAATCTGGGACTGGAGCAGATTTCTGAAATGTTGGAAAGAAAAAAATCATTTAATCAACACTCATATTTTATGGTTTTTTTGATATTATGAAAAAAATGGTGTTTTTTTCTAACCATAATTAAATAAGCAATTACTTTCAAATATTTAACCTCCCTCCATTATTAAATGAATTATTTCCTGTATTATTCGGACAGGGCACTACCCTTCAAGTCCCAAACAAGCGCTTTATAACATAATGTCAAGCAGATTTACACAAATCTCAAAAACCAAAGCAAGACTGTTCATTTCTGCATTGGTCCTATAATTTGTGCTCCTGTTTTTGTAATTGAACTCTTATTTGGGTTTGATTTGCAGACTTTGTCACATGCTGCAGACACTCAGAATGTCATCAGGTTTTCAAGTGAAGTTTGGAACTATTCATGACATAACAGACATTGTCTGAAATAGATAACACAGATAATGATGACTCTAAGAGGTTAACACTGCACGTTTTTCTCTGCTTGTTTACTTGTCTGTGCAGAATGGACATTTGCACGTCAGAGTAGAAATGACGGCTTTCTTTCAGCCCATAAAAAACATCTTGGGACTGATTTGAAATGGTGTCCCAATTTGACAGCAACACATTGATAAGTGCTGTCAAAATGAGTATCAATCAGTTGAGCATGTGCATAGACTGATTTCATTTAGATTGTATTTCCTCAGCTTGTTTAAAGGAAAACAAATATGGATCACATCAAAATCAGACTACATAGCATACCCTGTTCATCCTTTGTCTATTAGGTCTGTTAAAGAAAAGAGAGACTTTGAACCTGATTTATATTTCAAAATATGTATTAGTTGCTTTCTGATGCCTGTTTTGGGGGATATAGGTTTGGTATATCATAGGGTTAGAGTGACATTCTTCCAGACATAAATTCCAAACTCAACTAATAGCAAAAACAGCTTCTGTACTTGGGCTTGTAGGGTATGAATTCATGCATGCAAAGCAAGGTTACTTTTCCTTTGAGGAAGAAGGGAAATTGCTGCACAGCCTTTGCACAGACACTTGTAGTTAGATCACCAAGAATTATCACGAATGGACTCAAGTCTAGGTTTGGATCTCTGACAGCAGCATGGCAAAAAGTCCATGTGAAAGAAAGGCACTGTTGTGTTGTCTTTGTGACTCAAACAGTTTCTTAAAGACACTTAAACTTGGGCTTTGATGAATTTATTATTTTACTGTGGGTTTGGGGTTTTTTCCCCATTAGCATTCTAGACTGATTCTACCTCCAACTAAAGGTGCAGGCTTTGTTTTGCTGCCACTAATCAATGGCAATTTCTCCTGAACCTTGTCAGATTCATTTTTAAACTTAAATTGTTAACAAAAATTACAGAAATACTTGGAAAAAACACTTCTGTTTGCCATGATGAAACACAGTGAGACATGTTGTGAAGCTGTGCAATAAATACAGAACATTTTCTTCCATTTGTAGGTGGTGACATTGTCTATGTAGACATATACCACAGCAAATCCAGACATATCCTTCAGCACACAGTGCACAGCAGCAGAGCAGACAGACCTCAGTTCTTATTCCTGCTGCATATTTTTTAGATTAGGCAAGGCCCCGAGCTTTCTTCGATCAGTATGCTGTGGTTTGGGTCCTACCCCAGATGACTAACATCTTGGTGGAACTATTTTCAGTCAAGGGATTATTTGTATACTCCCTCCTGAATACTGATCCTACCACATCCACTTTGTGTCACAGCCCCAAACAAAAGGAGGGGAACTGCTGCCAGTGCTTCTCCTGTGATCTTTGCGTGAGCACCCTGTCCAAATTGCTGCCCACTCACTCTTCCTGGCACTGAAAGGCTGCTGTGGGAATTGTACAACCATTGAAACAGTACCTTCACACACAAACCAAACAGGGCTTCTGTTTCCTCATGCCTTATTTCCAACATCATCCCAGTTGCTCGTTATTTTTCTGGGAAGAACCCCCTTTGCTTTCCCCTGCCACTAAAGTACTTAAGTAGTACATAAGAATTAAAGCCTCTGTTAATAAGGTGGCAATGCATTCAACCAGCAGCCACACTAGTGCCATGGGTACGCAAACTGATTCAAGGGAAATAGGAAGAACACTGTCTCCTTCCATTTCAGAGATACAATTAGTCCTTTGCTGGACTCTGAACTATTAGGATATATATTATTGTTTTGACATTCAACAGCAAATGACTGTAGCCACACTGCTGTCCTCAGACTTTCCCACCTAACGATGCATATGGGTCCCTGCTCAATGTGCTGGGGTTACGAATCTGTCAGTTACGAATCTGATTTTGAAGAACCTTGTGCATTGCAGAGGGAATTAAGGACCACTTTCAACTTCAGATATTTGGAGATTATGTGCCTAAACACCTAGCACTGCAAGGCTCAGCATTGCAACACTTAAATTCGTATTTGGATGTAGCCCTAATTTGCTGTACAGCTCCTCAAGCCTAAAGTAGTGCGTTGGTAATGCGTTCAGAAACACTGACCAAAGTGCTATGTCTGACAAATACATAAAAAACAACTCCCTGGTAGAACAGTCTGAACCTTCACATACAGAAGAAACACTGGCACGTTTTCACTGTTCGGGATTCAGAGTCATACACAGATTTTTTTTCTGGACTTGATGAAGATGAGTGGACCTAAAGAAGCTAACTGTCCTCCTATTAGCAGTAGGAAATTGTACGCAATGTCCATGTTTATATGGACAAGGCATAGGCAAAGTAACGTGCCTTGATTTAGAGCTGTGGGTGTTGTGCTACATAAGATATTAACAGCACTGTGGCCTTGGTGCACACTGCTGTCCTGGGCTGAGGTGGTTCTCTGCAGAGAATGCTGGCTGTTACGGATGTCATGCTTATGTATCTACCTCTCTCCATGCAATATATGCAAAGTCTCAGAGCCTAACCGAGAGTTAGAATGCAACCAGGTAGCAGAGTATGATGGCCTAAACGTCCCCATCTAACTGTAGGCACCTACCGAAGGCACATACACTGGCACACTAGTCACTCTCCACCCTCTGCACAGCCAAAGGAGTCGGCTAAGGGCACGTGCAGGGGATCAGCCAGATCCCAAGTGGGCTGAATTACATTCTGGAGGTGCTTGCTTCTCTCTAATTAGACATGAAGGCAACATTAAGTAAGCTCCTAGTTTAGATGCCTCAGATAAGTGCCTCAGTTTAGACAGGATGAATCTGGGCCCATGTCCTATATCAGGAGAAGCTGCCGACACACCCAGCTCTAACGTGGAAATGCAGAATGTTGTGCATGGTTTGTAAATCGGGACCCTGTCGCCTCCTCCCCTCTGCAGTTCTGCACTCAAGAACTTGATTATAATATACCCCACTGCAACAGCTGCCAAGTCCACATCCAGATTGCCTTAATTAAAAGCAATCGTCTTAGACAAGGACAGGTAAAGACACATCAGATAAAAGAAATCAGACAGAAGGAATAATTTAAATATGCCTCAGGTTAAAATTACTCTGAAAATTGCTAAGTAGGCTAAATATTGTGGATTTCATTTTTATTGTGTCTGTAATATGATGACAAAATTTTAGTTCACAGGCCTTGTCTGAGTAAAGTCACCTTCTTCCTTTTGTCTGTCTGGCACTCCAAGCGCTTGGAGACATTTGTCCTTGGTAAACTCCTTCTGTGCTAGCTACTTGAAATTGCATTTAACTTAACATTACTTCTGTGTTTCACACTGGCTAGCTTTCAAAAACAATTGTAAGGGTTTAGGAACATTTCCTCTAACCAAACCAACGCTGTTGCATGAATAACTGATTGTTCTCTTTTTCCTCCCCTGAAAGTTGTTTGCTCAATATAAACAAGCTTTTCTGAGAGACTTCCATGAAGAAAGTTAATTTGGCAAGGCTCTGTAGTGACTGTGTTGGAGAAAGATACCCTGGCCTCCCCTGTGGGAGCTATGCAAGCTAAATCTCCCAGGATAAAGTAGTTACGTATCTACACAAAGGCAGGGATTCAGACACCCCACCTTTCTGGGGCAAAGTTCAGTTGTGCCTCCACAAATGAGGCATCTCAAGGCAACTTTGCCTAGAAGAAGTCCATTTGTGTAAACATAAAGGGAGAAATGAAGTTTTAAGATTAAAATCAGAGTCCAGAGCTAGATCCAATGAACAAAAGGGAAGAGTCCCTATGGCAAAAGATGACTAAGAGCCAGAACAGGTGGTGTTGAGGGCAACAACTGCCTACCCAGAAGGAACTCAGAAGAGTGGCATTTCAAAGGAAATTTTTGATTTCAGAAATTACTAGGCTAAAGCAGAAATAGGGATTATCAGATGTGCAGATTCAACGTCCTGATCCAGGAGCTGGAGACAAAAATACATGGAAGTCCTTTGGGAAGGTGTTCAATGGACTTCTACCTCTATGGACTTGTGTTGCTCCAAAACATTTGGAGAGTTCATCTTGCTCACTACTTCAATTGCATAGCATTAGTCTAAATGTTATTATCTACATCCACGCAGGTGCACTCACCTTAGAACTCTGGTAGACTGCCTGATTAAGTACAATTACAATACAGCTCCTGAATTTCAGAAATAATACAAAGATCTCTACTCAGCAGACAATTAAAATTTGAATATATGCAGAAGCAAGCTGTTCTCAGACCTGCAATTAAATAGCTAACTGGATTAGAAGACTCTGTTTCTGCGAACAAGTTCTTCTACTGAATCACATTGGCTTTCATCAACATGTCATAACATACAGAGTTTCGGAAAACAGCATTGCCTGTGAAAACCTAGCCAAAGCTTACTGGCTTTTGTACAAGAAAAGGGTCAGCCTTTCTAGAAGAAGGTTGCATGCAGAGATAACTATTTTTGTACTGAAATGTTTTATGATTATGGAATGAAACACACACATAAACATTACATAGGCAAATACAGCTCCATTTTAATGACCAAATTTCAAGTTTTACATGTGTGTGAAGTGAATAAACCCAACTTTATTGCAGTTAATCATAGTTATCCTCCCTCTCTTCTGTATTTGCTTTTAATAACTTAGGTCCAAAGTAGCATGTCAAAAGGGCTGCCTTCCCAGATGTGTGTCAGGCATATCTGAACAAATATTAGCCATATGAAAGGTATACATCCAAACTACTGTCTTAGTTAACAGGGGAGAGACTTCCCAAGAACAACACGTCCTACTTACCCTAGATGCCTATCTTACAAAGGTATGAATTGCCGTCTTCTGCCACAGACTATGGAGACAACCTAAACAACCAGTTTTTGACTAGATTACTAACTTGCTGGTGACCAAGATGAATCCCAGTCTATGTATGCAACTGATAGAACAAGAGGCCATATTTTCCATGTGATTATTGAAAAACAACAAAACTGATATTTAGAAATCCAGAAGCGTAGAAGAAACATAAGGAGGTATTATTTCATTTATGGCATGCTAATTTTAAAAAGTCTTTCATGTTTTAGAAACTGTCGCTAGTCTTTCTCTAGAATCCACCAAGGAACTATTCTCCCATGCTACTCCTTTTTAAGGACTTCCTGTCTGTTTCTCCATAATCTCTCCATATTCACACCAAAACACTGCTTCTCTGCAGTTGATATAAATTTTAAAACATTCTTATCTGCATTTTTATTGCTTTTCTAACCAATTTGAAACCTCAGGAAACCACAGCTTTCTCTGAATATGACTTCTACCAATAACTTTTTTCTTCTTGTTTGACAATAACTCATAATTCTTCTCTTGTTCCAATACTTTTAAGAAAATTTCCAGCAAAGTCCATATTCTTGTGAGTAATCCATACCCAGACAAATATTTCCATGCATTTTAGTGAGTCTAAGGATGTAAACGGGAATGTTTTGAAAATGTGATTTTACAAATATATTTTGTTACAGTTGATTTATCTTCACCTAACTCAAAGGTAATTCAAATGCTGATGAAAGAATCTGGTCTCTCCAGATCCAGTATCTTTGTAAGACACTGTCTTTACAGCAGAACAAGTTGATTTTGTATCTTATTACGGTGACTGATCTGTTGATTCTGAATTTAATGCAGTGGATGCTGACCTTGATGTCAACAGAAAACCTGCAATGAAACAACTTCCGCTATAACCTCTGGGTCCATAGAATCATAAAGTCATAAAATCATCTAGGTTGGAAGGGACCTTTTATATCACTGGGTCCAACCATTAACCTAACACTGCCAAAACCACCACTAAACCATGTCCCTAAGCACCACTTTTACACATCTTTTAAATACCTCCAGGGATGGTGATTCAACCACCTCCCTGGCCTGTTCCAATGCTTGATAACCCTTTCTATGAAGAAATTTTTCCTAATATCCATCCTAAACCTCCCCTGGTGCAACTTGAGGCCATTTCCTCCTGTCAAATTACGTGTTACTTGGGAGAAGATACCGACCCCCACCTCTCTACATCCTCCTTTCAGGTAGTTGTAGAGGGCAATCAGCCTCCTTTTCTCCAGGCTAAACAACACCAGCTCCCTCAGCTGCTCCTCACAAGACTTGTGCCCTAGACTCCTCACCAGCTTTGCTGCTCTTCTTTGGACATGCTCCAGCATCTCAGTGTCTTTCTTGTGGTGAGGGACCCAAAACTGAACACAATATTTGAGGTGCGGCGTCACCAGTGCCAAGTAAGGAGGACAATCACTTCCCTGGTCCTTCTGGCCACTCACAAGCCAGGATGCTGTCGGCCTTCTTGGCCACCTGGGCACACTTCTGGCTCATATTCCTGTTCTGAAGCTTTTAACTTTGGGTTGAAAACATCCTCTTTGTGTCAGCTTGTGGCCAATTCATATAAAATGAATTTTAAAATTTCTTTGTAGTAAAGGCTGATGCTGGAAACCTGAACAAGGTCTGAAGCTGACAAAACCACCACTTTGCAACCTTATTGATAAAGATTCCTTGAAGATGAAAGGCAAGTTGCAGATGCCGCGTATCCCTGACGTCCAGTACAAAATGAATTTGTATAATGACACAGGATTTAGCAAAAATGCCACAAGATGACCCAGAATTAATAATAGTATTTATTCCTTGACAGTCAGATTTTTTTAAAGGAAGGTAACTGGAATTTCTCTAGCTTGTGTTGAATTTACTGCTTCCCTTTGGGCTGTACTGCCTGAGTGTGTTGAGCAGGGTCAGAGTGCCATTAACAGATCGTGTTTTCCATTTTGTGATGCTCTTCAGTGTTTCTTTATTTCAGAAGGCCACAGAGAGGAATAAGATAAATGTAGATTCAGATACACACAAGGCAAATCTTCAAGGATTCTCTTTTTGTTCTAAAATTCCTCTGAATGACCCAGTATGACAAGGCTTATGTAGTGATAGCCAGCCTCTCAGCCAAGGCTTTTAAAGGGTTTTTCCACTTTTGGATCCATGACTTACAGTATGTCTATCTCTCATTTTAGGCATCTGCATTCTCTTTTAAAATATGATCTTTGGCCATAGTCCTCATCTTCTAGTTGTCTTCTGTGACAAGATATCTAGTATACAGAAGTAACGTCTTCTTCAAATTATTGTCAGCCTTCATAATCTGTAGGATAAATTACATTTGTACAGTCCCACTTCAAGCCAGAGTTCCAGAGATATTTTGTATTTAAGGCAGTACAAAGCGTTTTACTGCATATTATACCGCAGAAGTAATTTAACACCTGCAACTTTCTTGAATGATGAAATAAAGTTAGCTCCTCAGTGGCCTTAAATTTGGCAGTAGACAAGGTTTTTCTTACAATAAACATAGATACTCATCTATGTCATAGTCATTTCATACAAAAGTGCCGTGTTTGTCAACATGATCACTACATAGGAACTACAAATTAGCATATTGATTTATAAGAAAGATAAATGGAAAGATTTCTTGATGCTTTTAACTTATTCCATTTAATTTGTTTGATTTTTAGAATGTTATGCAAGCATTTTTATCTTTTTTAAATTAGTACCTCTGTTGTAGTGGTTAGTATTTAACTGGTAGTTTAATACAATAAATTAGCTTGTAATAGTTTACAAACACAGTCACTTTTAGGCTAAAATCTTTAGGAGCATATTTGCCAGAGGATTGTCTCATATTTTATGTTCCTTGGTGTGGGCAAAAGACACAAGGAAAAGACAAATATTGTTTTTAAATGAGAGTGATAACAACTGTATATCTTAGCATCATGGTAACTTTAAATAGTGCAGTATTAATCTTTACACTTTATCTATTACTCCTAGGCAGGAACCCAAACAGATGATATCCTGCAAGATGAAAGATGCAGTAAAATCATTTGAATGAACACAATAGAATTTAAGGCCTTTTTCTTCAAATAGACAAATATTTTAAGTCACGAAAATTTGGGGGTCTTGGCTTTCTCCTTCACCGAAAGATATTAAATGCTTCCTTCTCAGAAAAGTTACTAAATTATCAGTTAGATTAGACACATCATATCAACCGTGCAGTGTTTCAAAGGGTTTCACAGGAGGCTAAAATATCTGGGGGGATGAGGGAACCCCACTATTCAGCAAAGATGACTACCATCACTGAGATAATTTGGTTTCCGATCTTACTGTAAACTGCTTAATTTTTTTTTAATGTGAAAAGGGTTTTTTTTTTTTATTTTACTGCATTTTGGCCTCATGAAAACATTTTAATTATGGAACTATTTGCTTAGTTAATTAGTCCTCTGACACTCCTTGTCAATAAGAGAAGTCAACACACTAATGGAAAATAAATTACAGATCAAGAGAGTAATATTAAAAAAAAGCACACCAAGTCTAATTAAAAGCTCATTTGTACTCCAGTTTCTGATGATATAAAATACAGGCTGACAGGTTGGGGGAAGGAGTGGTGTTTTGTTGTTGTTTTTTTAATGAACAGTGCCTTTAGAATCTGTGTCAGCAGATCAAATTTATCCAAATTCACCAGCCTCATCAGTTATTGCTACAAAGAATGAAAATTCCTTTATTCTTCTTGTTGATCCTTCAGGATCAAAAGCAAGAGAGTGGAATACAGTATCCAATTTTTATTTGTTGGTTAGTTCTAGAACATATTTGAAAATATTTAGACTTTTTTTTAGTGAAATTATAATTTTATACGTAAAAAAATTATAGGTTTATGCAAATAAGTATTAATCTCTTGCAGTTCATTCACATAGACAACATTAAAACTATAAAAACAACATTGTGTAAAACCTGTTGATATAAAAAGCAATAATTAAACCATATATCCTTATTTTAAATGTATAAATACAAGAATAAGTGACTGCTAGGTTATGAACTTAATGTTACTTTCTGAGCTGCCTATTAATAACTTTAGTAATCATGAGGTATGCAAAGTAACTGACCCACTAGTATTAACTATCATCAGCTCTGTTTTGATTTTGATCTCTGTCCTTGGAAATACACTTTTTCCACATATAATCATTCTGCTTTTATATGGGTTTTTTCCTGTTTTTCTTGTATGAGGATATCCTACCAATTGAAGATGCTGCTATTCAAGATGCGCTTTCTACACAATTCTAGCTCACCTGTGTGAGTTATATAGAACAAATCAATTTTCTTCTCATTTCCTCATTTTCCTCATTTTTCTCTCATTCCTTAATTCATTGGAAGTAGTTTTCATTTCACTTTTCAGTTGACCCAGCTGAGATTTGTTGATTTATTTAAACTTTCCTAAATGCCTGCAGATATTCGGAAAGGTCTAATTTTGTCATCTTAATAAATAATATATAGGTCATTGGTTCCCTGAGTTCTAAGTTGTATCATGATTTAAACCCAGGCTGACTTTCAGCCTCAGCAACTAACGAAACCATGCAAACCTGCAAACAGACACTATTATATGCATGCGGAAGTATGAAACTGTAAGGAAATACTCTGTATCTTTAAATATTAAGCAGCCTTGCTGTCCTGCTCTCAGAGCAAATTCAACCCTTTAAGCAACACCATCTGGCAAGTAAACTATGTTGACAAGGTTTGTTCATAAAGGCTGAGCTCGTTTCCCCTCTTCCTTGTTTCTCAGGCTTTGACTTACCATTTTCCCTACAGCTGAAATACATCAACCAGCTGAAATACTGGGCCAGATCCTGAATTCTGTTGAGATATTTTAAGTTGCTGCTTGGCAAATGCAATGGAAGAGAAGAAAGAAGTAGTAGTGGAAGCATGGATTAGAGGGAAGTGAGTAGAGGGAGGGCCAGCAGCACGATCAGACTGAAGTCCAGCAGACCTATAGCTGCGGTGAAAAAAACCTGCCATATCTCTCTTCATCAAAGTCTGATGTGGCAAGTCCCTATGGGCCAATTGATAAAGTTTATTTTTGTATATAGAAAACCCTAGCAAATTTCTTATTCAAATTGAAAGTTAGGATCTACAGCAGTCGATAGGAAGATAAACAAGATTCATTCAAATGGGATCTTCCACTGGTGCTAGAGTTACAAACTTTTTTTTTCTCCTCATGAACAATTTTTGAACCTGCATGAGAGCAGAGCTAAAAGAGTTTTCACAGGTCCAGAGAAATATAACTGCAAAATATACAAAGAAATAGAAATATCTGCAATTAGAATCATAGAATGATTTAGGTTGGAAGGGACCTTAAAGACCATCTAGTCCCAACCCCCCTGCCATGGGCAGGGACAGCTCCCACTAGACCAGGTTGCTCAAAGCCTCATCCAGCCTGGTCTTGAACACTTCCAGGGATGGGGCATCCACAGCTTCCCTAGGCAATCTCTTCCAGTCCCTTACCACCCTCAGAGTGAAAAATTTCTTCCTGATATCTAATATAAATCTATCATCTTTCAGTTTGAATCCATTACCCCTTCTCCTATCACTACATGTCCTTGAAAAAGTCCCACTCCAGCTTTCTTGTAGGCCCCCTTCAGATACAGGAAGACCGCTATAAGGTCTCCCTGGAGACTTCTCTTCTCCAGGCTGAACAACGCCAACTCTCTCAGCCTGTCTTCATAGGAGAGGTGCTCCAGCCCTCTGATCATTTTTGTGGCCCTCTTCTGGACCTGCTCCAACAGGTCCATGTCCTTCTTGTGCTGAGGGCTCCAAAGCCAGAGACCTGTATTTGGATTGCTCTTTTAATATCAATAAACTATACCACAAGCAGTGAATGCAAGAATTATCCAAGCATTCTTCTGCTTCTACTTAATGCTTTTGGGCTCAGAGTGCACAAGAGAAATGTACTAAGAAGAAAAGGTGTCACTTCAATGTACCATGTTGAGATTCTTTCTCAGAATCTGTAAAGAGCTTGGACCAAGGCTGTTTTTACCCAGGGATTATTCCAAGGAATAATTACCCGTTCCTATTACCCAGGATTTATTACTTATTATTCCAACAGCTCATAACTGTCACGTTCAGAGCAGCTGTTCCTGGAATGGACCTTGTTGCACAAATGTCAAGGAGCTGCAAAACTTCTTTCTACTTCCAGATGCTTTGAATCATCAGCACGGCTTTCATCCTCTAGCCTTACTTCAAAACTTATAGTGTGCAAACTGCACCTTCTGAAACAAACTCTTCTAGTGAGTCCACCTAATGACATTTTCCTTATGGAAGCATGCTCTTCCGTTTTCTCATTCTTGTTTTGCATCTAAACTGAATCCATTCTCCAAGCCCCCACCTCCATTTGCATAAATACGTGCATTTTTCATATCTACATTACTTCTTAAAGGAAACTGCCAGGAAGAGAAAAAAGAAGTCTGGTAGCAAACTCTTATTCAAATATTGGCAAAACATCTGTGAAACAAATCTCTAGCTGGAAAGGAAAAGTACATGTTATTTTAAATGAAAGACCTCACATTGTGCCTCCTGTTCCATTAAGTCACTCTAAGTTTACAGGATATCAGCTCCCACAGCAGGGCTGCAAGATTAAGCTGGCATTGAAAAGCTGTCATGGTAAATGAAATGCAATCTGAGAAGTGCCCCAAGATCCTGGACGATGTAATCATTTCTTCCCACCTTCCATAATATAGTGCATTTTGAATTGGTAACCTTGTTTTTCCTATCTGAGTCATCAATGATGTCTTTTATTTGTCAAATGGCATCATTTGTTCTAAGAGATAGCCTGAAAATGGAAAAGGGAAATAGTCACACATGTCCCAGAGGGCCTCATTATCTGACATTGTTTGGACAGGCAAAGTAAGATGCTGCTAACTTTATGTCCTTTCCTGAAATCCTGCTGTGAGGAGGTGGCATCTCCCTGGAATTAAGTCATTGCGGCAGAATCTCGGCTAGTGTAAACTCTGTGCATGCTCTGCCCAAAATCCTGGCCAACAGTGAGAGGCAGTCTGACCAGTAGTCTGTAGAACAAAAGTTTGCAGAAAAGGCTACACAAACTCTTTTTCTCTTTCACGAGGACGTAGTACCCACTTCCTTTTCCTTAGGAAGCAATATTAAAGCTGAGTGCACTAAATACATATAGTCTGAGACTAAGAAGTGATCTTTGATGTTAAATGCAAAGCTCTGAAGACCAGCTGCAAAAATTTCAGTGCTCATGCTAGGGCTTCTCCAGGTGCTTAGCCACATATGTACCTCCTATAAACACTACCACAGGAACTATGCATATTTGCTCCCAGCTGCTTTTAGTAGGAGCTGATTCTAAATCCATAGCTCTCTGAGGGTGAGAAACAGGAGGATATGAAGCTTTCTTTGGGCAGACAGTTAAATAATTCCTCAATATCTTGTTTGGGGTGCTAGAATAAAGGTATACCAATAGTCTTCTATTTATTTTTAAATTAAATTTAATTATTCAATTAATGTATGCATGTAAAGAAACTAGCACCATATTTATTTTTTTTTATTTTGAACCTGGGCACATACTTTTGAGAGAAGATGAAGTGATTGTGGGCAAGAATGAAGTACAATGACTGTTTATGTGTGTTAAAACAGCATCCAAAAGCACCAGTGAGGTTAAAGCACTTTTGCTTGTACATATGCTCTTGAGACTGTGTCAAAGATAAGGCAAAGGAAAGATGGGAAGGCATGAAAAGACTTGTCCAAACTTACACGAGTTCCTGGAATAACTACAAGCAAAGCCACATCTGCAGAATGCCAGCCTGGTGCATTAAGTAGGAAAGAATACTGCTTCCCATTTAACACTTACTTTTTGTAAATGCTGTATTTAATTTCTCTATCTTTCTGTCAACAAATAGTAAATGACATATTGCTCATAGGAAATTATAAAGTACATTTGTGTATTATGTGTACATAAAGTACACTAAACACCACAATTTAATGTTTGCCGTTTAGTTCAGCATGTCCAAGAAACCGGGAAAGTGTTTTACAGTAAAGCCAGCTGAGCAGGAGTTCCATAGAAGGTGAACTGCTCTCCAAACAGGGAAGTCTCTCTGCCCGCCTTCCAGAAGGCACTGAATTCTCGCTATTACATTTTCTTCAGCTCAGCTTTCAAGTTTATTTATCACCTGCACTAGAAGTTTTGAAGTAAGCCCTGAACAGACAGATTCAGAGTTACAAAGCAATGTCATACCTGCTTTACGTAAACTGTACTCCAGTTTCTAGATTCTTGAAACGTTTACATTTTCCATGTCATTTTCACCACATTCAAAATAATATGAAAAATAGAAAAATAAAATCAGAACTTCTTATTTTCTTGGTTTTATATTTTTTTAAAACTTTTTCTCAACATGAGAAAATACCGTACTGTGGTTCCACCTAAACCCTTTCCTGGTAAGGATTGGTCACGCCTGATGTTTCTGATTAACAACATTCTTTCCTTGAGAAAAATTTACTTTTTGTGTGTGTGTGAATGTGAAAATTCATAGAACTCCTAAATCAACAGATAAAACATGGATTTGATTTTGTTCTGTCATGCTTCAAAGATTGGCAAGAGACTTTAACATCAGAGTCAAAAGCTGTAGTGATGAAAGTTTTCTTTCAACTACCAGCATTGCAAGGATACCTACATGTGAGACATTTTCTTTGTCAGAGTTACAGAATTCTTAACGTGAAGGTCATTACTTCTATTTGTAACTTCCAACTTGTATTTTAAAGCTATAATTTAAGCATCTATAGCTCCAAAAAAAAGTAAACATGGCAGTTGAAGATGGAAACAAAGACGAACAAGCTAGTTGACTAACTTCCAGAACGAGGCGGTATCGCATAACTATCTGGAAAAGTCTACAAGAATGAAAGTTGCGTTACACAATATTCAAAAGACATAGAAGAAAGAGACATACATTTTGATGAGAACATGACAAATTAGCACTAATCATAAACAATGTGGACAAATAGTGCCTCTCAACCATGTAAACTCAGAATGGAGTAAATTTTGTAAGAGCTTTACTTACCAGAAACTATGATTTCCACAGCACCTTTAAATTAATATTATTGCAAAATATAGAATCACTTCATACCAGTCCTTTCTATGTTTTAAATTCTATTCTTATGATTCAAATTTTTTTATTCTCTTTTTAACACCAATTTTAAGATTCAACAGTAATTCAAAAATACACTCTTCAAGCAAAATTGTGTTGTGCCATAATGTAAAACAGTTCTTTTCCATTTTCCTTTCCAAAAAACAGTACAAAAGCTTTTATAAAATACTTTCAAAGCCAATTTTGACCTTTTTTTTTTTTTTTAGTTTAAGAATTCGCAACTAAAACAAGGATCAGAAGTTTTATTGGATAAAAATCAATCATTTCTGTAAACGCAGATTATTTATATAAAACAAGTAATTAATCAAAAAACAACCTTAGGAAACAATCCCTGACCAAAAGTGCTCAACCCATCTCAAAGTTAATTAGTAAATGCTTTGTTGAGCTGGTGGCACCTTGAGGAATCTGAGCATTTTGTGAGATTATAAACTGCAGCAGGACATTGGAAAGTCCCAATCTTGCAGGAATTGCTCAGCTCCCAGCTAAATAATGTTTTTAGATCACTAAACTTAGTGGTTTAGCTTTGGGTTTTGTTGGTTTTGTTTTTATTAAGGGAGGATACTCTAGAGCAAGTCACTTATGTCTTAAAGTGTAGTATTCTTTTCTGTGCTTCTCTACACCAGAAGACACTCCTTCAGGGGTTTAGGTCAATGCATGTTCTTCTTGTGATTTCAACATAAACCACACAGGACATGCTATTTAACAGAAATAAAAGTGATAATATTTCTAAACGCATTTCTAAATGCATTTCTTAATTTTATGAGTGGCATAAAATCAATAGGAAAAATAGCTGTGGGGAGTTTAAATAAGCAATACTAGAAGTTGCTTGAAAACTCTGGAGCTGTAGATTCTGTAATATTCAGCTTACAGCCATTTAGAAATTTATCCCACAAACTTTTGTGATTATGAGCAACCCTTACTTACTTGAGCAAATCTATCAATGTCAGTAGACCTATGGACATGTATAAGGATTTACAGGATCAGGGCCCATTACAATTGGTTGTCCTCTCTGTAACCCCAAATATAAAACAAATATTGTTGTGCAACATTTAGTATAGCCCAAATTAAATCACATATTTTGTTTGGGGGTTTTTGTCTGATTTCAGTGGGAAGAAAGTCGGACCTTAAAAGCTAAAACAAAAAGATTAAAGAAATTGCATTAAAGAAAGCTAGAGTAAACACAGTGATGTTTTGATATAGCTATCAACTTCCAAATAACTGAAATGCTCTCAGATCACTTGAGAAAATATCCACAATGTCTCATTTCAGAGTTTCTAAGCTACTGCCAAAACACTTGTCTTAATATTGACACTTGTATTAGAAAATTACGTTTTTTCTGGAGGTTTTGTTTGTTGTCAATTATTGTTTTGGTTTTGTTTGTCCATTTTATACAATCTGTGCCTTATTTCCATGTACAAAATAAAAGAATTACATACTTATTAATGGGATATAACTCTGAATCTGTCACGATTTGTTCTTTAACAATATTTATTGATGTTAATTATTAATGTACGAAATGAACTGTTCTGCTGCTCTAAATGTATTCTGTAGAAGTATTATTGCATTGCAATATGGAAAAAAAAATTTTTTGAGAACTTTAGAAGACATATATGCGTAGAGAAGAGGGTTTGGGCACTCCCTAGCATACATCAGTAACTTCTATCCCAGAAATTTCAGAGGCCACAGATTTCAGTTCATGTGGTCTTTTGTACATAAAACAGTAGATTTCCCATGGACACAGATGCTTCTAGACCTGCTTTCTATCAGAAGAGGAGGTTCGTGTATAGAAGATCACTTCTTTTATGGAGTTCTTGCTATCCCAAGCGGTGAAATACTTCAATGTTTGCAATTAGTATGGCAATTATGAGATACAGCTGCCCTGTCTGCAATGCTCAAATGAAGTGCAAGTTAGTCTCTATCAGTATCTTCAAATGAGTTTAATTACATGGTTTGCCAGATAATTGGGAGAAGTTATGCCACACAATTAGGGGAAGTCACACATGAATTGTCTCTGTGAAACAGAGAAGAAAATTAAAAGAGGAAATGCGCAGAGTACCTTCTTACTGGTATCTTTATGTGGACTAACTAAATGTGATACTCCTACTTGAAGTCATGTGAACATTTTTAACATTAATGGGTGATTCATACTGAATCTAAAACCTTCACTGCTCCCTGCGGTTTAGTTTTAACTTCAGTTTAAAGTTGATGATTAGTTTAAAGGTTCTAATTTAGTTTAGCTAATCCCCAGGCTATGGGATTTTTCAGCTGGCACGAAAACGCCACCCGGCCTCAGTTGCCATTCTTCAGCGTCACAGTTATCTGCGGACATCCTGGGCAACTGGACTCACCCACCTGCCATTGGGGAAACCCTGATATCAGATGCTCAGTATGATCCATTGGTCCCAAATAATTCCCAAGCACAGATCAAGAGTTAGTACTGCCCATTCCCAACAGGCATGTTGCATATGGGTAATGTGTTTTGAAAAGAGTTCAATGCCATGAACATGGGCTGTGTGTGTTGGCTGAACCCTAATGCTAGAAACAATCAAGAGAACATTTTATTAGTGACAATAGATGTAATCTCTTCTTGTTACTTGAGACTGGATTTGAATCCCCATTTTGTTCTGGCCAATGTAACTCAATGCTAGGAGAAGTGCTATTTTAGCAACATAAAGGCAGAGTTTATATACCTATAAAGATACCATGTTTAGCTGATAATGAAGCAAACTAATGTCTAGTGAAATGTCTAGTGAAACACCATTGAGAACAGGGGAAAATGAAGAATAATTTGGTTCCAGTAAATCATTCTTTCAGATTTTGCTACGATCTTATTCTTTCATATATAAAATCCCCTAACATGTCTCTGAAACAACATTTCTAAGAAACAAAGTGGATTAGACTCTTCACAGGATCCCTTTATTCTCCTGTTGACAAGGTCCATGAGACTTAAAATGGTTATAAATCATATTACTGGGGTAAAGTACTGAAAACAGTCTTATCTGTGGCTTTAGGCATGTTCCTGGTCTCTCCAGAGCTTTGCACTTCAATGAGAGCTTTGAACTTTTCTGCCATAATCAGTTTAATGGGTACAGGGTCCAGCCTGTTCACAAACAGGGGGAAAGACTAGAACCAAGAGGTACAACATGCATTACTTTCCTACTCCTTTACTTGGAAAAAGAATCTCCCAATTCTTGACTCCTTTAACCTCAAATTTAAATACATTCAAAACACTTACACTGTTCCTGGAGGGGGTAAAACCCAGCCCCTGGATGTTAATAATGATTGCCTCTTCTTAAATTGCAATAAATTGCGGGGAGGGGAAGAAGAAAAAAAGACCCACCTTTAAATTTCTTGCTAAATATATGATATTTTTATCATGTAAAATACTTTTCCTCAAAATCCTGCTGTTTCTCCCAGACACAGCTTGATCATTCAATTCAGCTGCTGCATGAGAAACCAGAGTAAGCTGGAATCCCAATGAGCCCAACCATCCCATTTCTGTCTTTTGAAAGCCTTGCCTGGGCAGCACTAAGGAGTACAAGATGCAGCTGACTGACTTCAGCTTTTGATAGGCACAAGCTCCGGTTATTGCCTTATTCTTTTTACCAAAAAGTGTTACTGGGTGGAAAAAAACAGTCGTGGTGGCACAAAACTATGTCCGCTGGTAACTTCAAGTCTGTGTATCACATACGAGCTTTTAATTGCTACAACACTGCCTTAATATACTTGCCTTGAAATTTTTGAAGTAAGTTAGTTTTACCATGGGTAGATAGGAAAAGGCCTCATTGCCCCTGCCCAAGAGCTCCAAGCAACTTGGTATAGGAAAACCTATAAAATGCACAAATTACAATTTATTTTGCATAAATTACAATATGCAAAAAATGCATAAATTACAATTATTAATATTTGAACATTAATCAAGTATTAATTATCACAGAAAACTAGCCCAGTACTAGGAGAATTTTTTTATGGCTTTTATAAACAGTGCTTCTGTAGATGTTGCTTTCTAACCTGCATACATGACACACACACATTGTTACAGACAATACAGAATATTATTTGTTCTCTGCTACCCTTGTGTTAACTCATCAAAATTACACTGAAATTGAAGGATGTAGCTATTGAAAAACCCTGAGAAAACTTAACTGGACTTCATAAAAGCACAAACTCACATCATCGTCTTCCATGCTTTGTAGTATGGGAGACCTAGTGGAAAAACAGTAAGATGTAGAAAATGTTTCACCCTGTAGGTCCAACCCAGGATATTTTATTAAAAAACTTTTTTCTATAACTACTCCTATTTAGCCATATAGTGGAGAGCTGAGCAATTGTATTAAATGTTGAAGCATTTATATATTTTAATAATTTTACCAAGCTACTTCCAAATACACACATGGTTGTGACCAAGTTGTTTGCAGACTGTTATCAGTCTTCTGATATCTGCACAGACACCTCAAGATATTTTCAAAGGGCCCAGAAGTTGAATACAGAAAAACAATTAACATCCAAAGTCATAGTCCTTTTTGGAAAGTCTCTAAATACATAAATAAATAATCGTCCATAAACTATAAAATTCATGAAACAATAAAGGCTGGGGGAGTTAAGAAGAGATTAAGATTAACCTTCTCTTTGCTTTCTAGCCTTTAACCAACTTTCAGTTCCTTAAAGAACCCCTCATCCAACCTTCTGGCAACTTGACCTCTTTAATAATCTATGGCTTAAATCCAAATAAAGTGCACCCTTGGCTCCCTTTTATCTTTGTGCTTATAGATGCCCTCAGAGAGCTCCAGCGCACCAGTGAGACAAGACTTCTCTTTGCAGAAGCCATGCTGACTGCTTCACAACAGGCCATCGGAACCTGATCATATTCTTTAGACTTCAGCATTTAGTCAGGTATGGAAATCAGATCCACTGCTCTGTAGTGGGTGACCCTGCTCTGGAGCTGCAGCTGTTTGTGATGACCTTGGACAGCTGTTCTGCAACTTCACATTAGAGTTCCTTCAGTGTAGTCAGGAGAATGTCATCTGGTCCTAACACCCAATTTAACTACTTTGTCTAATAATTCCTTCACACTTGCCTCAAATTCACCTAGCTCCTCTGACCTATCTGCTACATTAAACGTGCTGCATGCAGGAATCTTCCCAGCTATTGCGTAGCAGTGAAGTCTGCATGGTAGAAAAAGATCTAATAAAAATATTGTCATGATGGATGGAGATTTTCCTGTGATTTACCAATGATTTCCCCTTTCACACATTCAATTAAAATTTAAATCTGGGCACAAAATTCTATTGCCTCTATAAGGAGAGAAGTATTCTAGGGAATGTATTGAAGCTTGACTAAGTTCACACCGTGGTAATTAAATGCTGAATTTATCCCTGCATACTATTTTAATATAATCAGCACATACGATTACAGATATCTACACCAGGAAGAATATAGAAGCCACATTTTTAATGAGTAAGAAGAAAGCTTGCAAGACTAATAAATGGACCAATATTAGTTTTGCATCTCCTGTCAAAAAATTTATTAGAATCTGTAACTAACAGTTCAACTTCTCACACAACATCCTCCTATTCCTCACTATTGCTTCCTGGATTCTTTCTTTATATTTGAGTTGCCAAATAGTATATTGTTTCCTAGCTGTGGTTTGCCAGGAAAATAAGCATAACAAGAAGAAACAGACTAAACAGCTTAGATGATGGGGTGATCTGAAAAGACGTACTTTTGTCTACCAGGAATTCTTTTTGTGTTAGATTCACCAAGCTTTTTCTGGGATTTTCAATTTAAAACAGAAAAAAAAACCCTCTCTGAATTGAAGGAAGACTGCATTTGAAAGAATCGGTACACTTTTTCTGCAGAGCTCATTTTGATTATGTATTTGCCAAACAAGAGTTTGACTAGACAAACCTCCTCTCCTAAGTCATGAGAAAACCAGTGTCTCTTGGGATGAACACAATCATGGATAAATTCTCTACCCATCGTAAGTTACCTTAGAATCCTACTTTCACCGTCTGGGATATGAAGGCATAATTTTACTCTCTTATGACTTTGATTTTGATAATAGAATTATCAGTCTCAAATTACCTCAGATCATTCTCTATTAATATTATATAAATACAAATAATCAATACAGTACTTAAAGCTTATGCCACCTTCAAGTCAGGAAAGCCTGGAAAAGCTAGCTGAACAAAAAACATTATATTAGCTTAAACAATCATAAGTGATTGTTTCTGTACTTTCTATATAGTGTTATTGCTGTACTTTCTATATATTTAGAAATGTTGCCAATAAAATTAGTATGTTTAAGCAAAAATTCTAGACTCTTTTCCAGGTTTACTCTTACTTTTTGGATGAGAAATTTTATATCTGTAGTTTTATATCTTATCTAAAGTTAAGGACACTAACCACTCAAATCTACTGTGTCATTTTGGATGGTTGAGTAAATTGTTATGACCTGTGAACCTACCTGCTGATTCTTGAAAAAAGCAGGATGTTAGTATCCAGATGTAAAGAATTTCTTTTCAGTTGGCAATTATCAGTCTGAACTGACGTTGAATTAGCTGACAAGGTGAACTTAATAAGGCGAAACTAATAATATGTAGAGGCTTCAAACATTTCAGAAGAATGCCCCCAGTGTTAGGATTGTTATTCAAGATTAAGGTCTCATATCAGAAAACTATGTTTGCCTGATAAGTTGAGTCTGTACTTGTTTCACAATTGTTTACAATTTGTTTTACAACTACAATCTGGGAATTTATGGTCAAGTAAACACACAAAAAGGATCTTCCTGTTAATACTCCCAGCACTATCCCCAACCACCCTCTCTATATGAAATGAAAATAACAGCACCTGGGGATCATAAAATAAAACATTTTCATTGTTTTTTTCCTATTCTTGCTGACATCCAATGTAAAGTGAGCACGAATCTGTAAAAATCTGTATGTGTATAAGAAATGTATTTTAAAACTTAGTTAGCTCACATAATCCTGGAGTGATTGAAAAGGGAACTCTAAATTCTGAAACACTTCACAGAACTTGAAAACTGAAGTGCACGGGCGCCGTGAGCACAGAGCTCTGCTAGCTTTCCTCATAGGATCAATACAGCTCCAAACTCTCACCAGCTCTAGAGATTAAAGGTTTAAATACCTATTTTTTTAAGTCTGAAGCCTGGAGATAATGCTGTAATGAGATTTAGTATGATTGCTAAGAAAGGGAGAAAATAAAGACAGAAAGAAAAAGCTGGGTGCCTTTTAACTGCACTGATTGCCTTCAGGGCTCTACGTGAGGAATCAGGTCACTTGGACATGTTTTTGTGGAGATCATTACTAATGATATATAAATACTTGGATCTTATACTTAAGTCTAGATTCTCTGATGGAAAAAATGTAAAAATTAAAAAGGGCACATTTTCTAAACTTGCCCAGCTTTGTCTACAGTTTATGCTGCTAAATTGTACAATGTTTTCAGAATCACTCAGGATGAATTCTTGTGAAAGGACAGCTGTTAATTTACTGGTGAACCCTTGAAAATCTGTCCTGCATGCCAAGTACTGTTACAAACCTGTTACATTTGCTATATATTATCTTTATGCATTTACTAGATGTTACAGGCTTCCTCAGCTTGTTGACATAAGAAGGAAACAAACCTAATTTAAATTACATAAGGTGAAATTGTGCAAGTCTCACTGTGAGTAATACAAATAGCAAACCTGCAAATTGCCCTGTTAACTTCAACACATTTAGTTGAGGGCCGAGGTCTAGATACACAGAAGGATTTATCCAACTGAACCATCTGATTGTCACAAGAGCTTCCTAAAACCCAAACTGAGAATTTTTGGACTTTGAGCTCCAATCCTGGGTCCTCTACCAGAACAGTCACACAGCTGACTGCTGTTGCACTACAGAGATGTGCCTAAGTTCAGACAAATACTAGTATAAAATGAATCTAGTAAGAACGAGGTTCAAAATAAAAAAAAGCCTGTGATTCCTCACAAAACAAGTAACCAAGCCATGGAATGGCTTGCCAAAGGATATTTAGGATGCTGAAAGTTTAAATGGATTTAAGAATCACCAGACAGGTGTATATCTACTACATAGATATACACGTAGCTCATGGAACTTCCAAGTTGAAAATGTTTAGTGGATGACAGAATGGTAAGAGATAGTATCAAATCTACCCACCTCATTCTTACACTTTTCTGTCCTATACTCAATGTGTGGCTGCCACTGGGGCACAGCATACACTAAGTGAAGAGGCATCACCTTCATAACTGGAACTTCTCTGTCTTGCTTCTGAGAAACATTTAAAAAACACTTTTGGGGGATCCATACACTTAGTAAGTGCAGCTGGAAGTAAAGACAGCATTTCCTCCTTTATGATGGACTAAAGCACTTCTCTCATGTGCAGTCAAACCAGGTTCAGTTTCGTTCTGTTCCTAAGGGGAACCAATTTTCACTGCCGAGATAAATGCTCTAAGCATGATGATGTAAAGCTGTTCTCATGTGCAGCTCCCTTAATCCCATTTGAATTTTTTCTGCCTTCTAAGATTGAATTAAGTATTTGTTGGTCCAGTAAAATTTAGTTCCACCCCCTGTTGCAATGAGTATTTAATAAGCCTTTACTGAAGCAGGCAACCAAGACAGTAGGATTTACAGGATCTCTTACGTTCCCTCTTTCATTAGTCATTCAAATCCTGTTGTGCACTTTAACTACAGCTGTGGGTTTCCTGAGAGAGCGAGGTGCTGCAATGTCCAGCACTGTAACATCCAAGTCTGTGAGCTCTGAGCGACTACTGGGCCTGAGCACCACCATCAACCTCACCAAGGGGAATGACAGCTGTACACAGCCTCCCATCACTCGACTGTCATCTGGGCTCTCCAGGCTCTGCCCTGCCACGGTACAGCTTGCTGTGCTCAAATCTTGAGCCTGTATTGCTAGGAACCTCTGTGTGTGCAGTTGTGGCAAGCAGAAGGTCCCAGGCCTGCATTTTTCTTGCTTACTATAAGGAAAAAGTGATATCTGCAGAAACTCTGCTTGTAAAGCTTAGACTACAAACATGGGCATGTTTTCCATAGCCCATTGCGTTCCCAGGCTTTCAGGAAAAGGAAAGGCTGGAAAAAGCTGATCAGCTTCCAAACTCAGCACCCTCACTAGCACAGTGCCTTCAGCAGGCAGGTTGGCATCCAGCTTGATAAATTATCACTCTTCATAAAGAAAAAATAATGCTTGTGGTGTTGTAGCATACAAGGACTAAGTAATGCTACAGACTTTTGACTTCTGTACCCGACTTGAGAGAAGAACATTTTTTCCTGTTCAGTACAAAACTAAATATGATCAAGATTTCCCATGAATCAGAAGCTTTCTAAGCCTTGAAGTGAAAAACTCAATATATAGGACTGTCTCATATAAGATTATCCTTTGGGATAAACCTTGTTTATGTGTTTTGTCCAAGAACAGATTATAGTGAATCACTAGCTGAATATGAGTCAACAAATTAATGCTCTTGCAAAAAACCAGACAAAATGGCATACTCAGATGTTTATCCACAAGTATTGCTTTCTGCTTTACTGATCGCTAGTCAGGCCTTTGATGGAATAATGCATTCAGTCCTCAGAACAACCCTTTGAAAAAAACTGTGGACTAACTGCACAGGACCCACAAGAAAGGAATTAGTACTACCAGAGCCATAAAAACAGTAAGTGTGAGAAAGGACATAACTATGACTGTTTAACCTGTAACATATCACACTGCAGGTGACAACAATCTTTAAATACATACCATACACGCAAAAAGAAAGGGCACGGGATGTTTCCATGATCACAATAGACAAAACAAGAAATCATTTGTTGGAAGAAAGATTCAGGTTAAATACCGTGAAAGTCCTTCTAACACTGAGGACAATGAAATATTGGAATATGTTGCAGAAGGAGATATTGGAATTTTTGCTGCTGGTAGCTTTTAAAAACAGAGTATAGACATTTCTACCAAAAACACTACACAATCTCTCTCCTTGAGGTCCCTATCAACTTATTTTCCAAAACTCTATAAAAAATTACATAAGAATTTCTTGGGAAAGGGCCCAAAATCCAAGTTATTTCTCTTCCTTTCTAGCCAAGTGACATATGGTCACTTGATGAAAAAACAAGAAACCTTTTTGGTTATTGAATCTTGATTTTTTTTGGATGGGTTGTAAAGCATCTCCAGGTGAGATGGAAGGTTATTACACCCTGCTGAGGGGTAAGAACTGCAGTTTTAAGTCTTTCCCAGAAGAAGAAAAAGTTATAGCACCTCCTATACTCTGTAGAAGCATGAATTCTAGCCCATTGCAAACAGCTTTAATAGGTGTGTTTTTTTAAAGTCATTATCCTAAAGCACCAATGTGAAGCCAGACTATAGCACACTTCCTTGAAGCCCAGCATGCTGCCTTCTGCTTCTTTCCTTTAATGGCCACTTAACAGCAGGTGTGCAGCAGAGATCATCTCTGTCATACACAGAGCAGAAATCAGTTACCTCCTCTTCCTAGAAAGGAAAAAAAATTATACTTAGTGAAAAAGAGATCCTTTTTACTCCAGTACCTCAGGGTCTGATTTTCTGCTGTCTTACAGGTTACAAAGTTTGAGTCTTAATAGCTACAGCCCGGAGTTAGAAGGTCCCCAGGACTAAGAGTGGGTCAGGAAGCATTCTCCAAAGTGTCTCCTTGAGCTTTCAACTAGGTAAAGTGGAACTGTTGATGTTTCTCGAGATGGGAAAACGTGCAGCTTTGGTGCTCTGGGGCATGACCTTCACCCACAGAGTCCTATTCACTTCTGCTCTGAATAAGCGTGGGCTGAAGGGAAGGAGGCAGAACATGCCACAGTTGGCCTGGTCCTTTCCTGGGCAAAACTGAGCAGGTAAAAGGAGCTAATTATGTTCTCCTACCCACACTGAGCATCTTTATAAGAGCTCGCACTGTCTAGACCTTACAAGCCTCTCAGCCCTAGCCTGTGTCATGCTTAATCAAAGAGAAGAAAAATAACATTTGCAGACGTTTTTATTTGATCAACAATCTTCTGTTTTATTAGCTGTGAGGTTGGTCTCACGTTTCCTCAGATGTGTCATATTAATTCTTGCCATACTAGATTGCACAAATCATACTGGGTTGCTGGATCAGACACAAAGTGAAGTGGCTGCCCTAATTACGTGTAATATCTACATGGTCTTCCAGACATTTAACAGACTGAGAGCTTCAGCAATAACACTGCCAAAACCATGGGGAAAAAACATTCCGGAATGCTTTGGGTTTTCCTTTGAATCAGTGGCAATTTCAGGGATAATAAAAAGGAAGCTGGAGTACCCTCGAGTTTTAGCTTTGTTTTAACAGCTTCCATAGGAAGGTATTATTTTCAAAACTGGAGATACATGGATCAACTACACAAGAAGAACTCATCTGCAGAGAACTTTGCTGCTGCTTAGACGGCACTCCATCACAAGCCCATCCAAATGATCTTTCTGTACTACTGCGTACAGCTACATTGCTGTATAGTCTTGGGTGTCATCTGTGCCATAGGAAATGGCTTTTGGGCTCTTCCTGTGAGAATTCAGTCAGTTGTACACTCCTAGCAGGAGTTGGATCTCCAGTGGTGACTGGCCATGAGTTTTGAGGCAGCTGCTGCAGCTGAGAATTCCCTTCCTGCACCTTGCTGTGTTCCACAGCATTTTCCTGGGAGCAAAGCCATTTTACTTGTCCTCTGTCCTGTTTCTTGGGCATTGCTCCAGCAATGATCAGAAAGATCAGATTTAGACAAACACACACAAGGTTATTTGCACAAAAAAACCCTAATAGGCAATAATTGCATATAAATCAGTGCACCCCATATTTAAAGATATAGAACTGGTTTTAAAAGCAGATAAAAATCCAAGCCCAGCAGCATTTGTTTACAACGCTAGTGTGTATATCCCTCAGCACAACACAGTCTGATTTGCTAGCTGGGGAGAGAAACACTGTCCTTTTCAAAAGATTGAATCAAATGAGTCAGCAGGGCAGGCCATTATGAGATACACAAAGAACATCTTCCAGCTGAGACAAGCAAAGAAGCAATGACTCAGACACAGCACTCAGCAGGAGTACCTGCTACACAAAGCAGAAGATCTCAGCCTGATACAGTAGCTTCAATGGGATCAATAACAAAATTTAAAAATAAATAAGTAAATAAATAAGTAAAAAATAAAAAGTAAAAATAAAATTGACATTAAAATTAAACAAAGCAAAAAATCCAAGTGGATTATGAGTGCTACTGCTCCACACCAGTAGTACGGCTCTAGTTAGAAATGTGTTTCACAAGGTCACTCTTCCTTACACTTGATTTGCTAGAGTGACAAAGAAGGTACAGATTCTGAACCAGACCCGAGTCGAGTCTCTGCGGGCTATGGGAGTCCACAGGGAAGTCTGAGGCACAAGCAGCGCTTTGCTTATGCCACATTTTCTGCCCTTCCTGCTCTAAATTAAATCCCAGCTGTGATTAAAGAGACTAGCCAAAGACTGCATAAATTTAGCACACATTGTGCTGGATGCACTGTAGGAGATGTGTGTTTGAAGCCACCTAGTTCCAGATCAGTAACTGTTTCTTAGACATGCTTCCCTTCTAAATCTCAGCCCTCCTAGCCTTACGGGAAAAAGAGCTGGCATGACAGAGAAATTCTTGTTTAACACAGCTTGAAAACATGAGGGCTTTATATCCCACTATCAGAAAAACAACGCAACATGCACATAGACCCTTGATGTAATTATGTTAGATATCTTCTATATGTGTTATATAAGCATAAGGATGTATATGTGGTGTATAAGGGTGCAGGAAGACACAAACTTTATATTGAAAAAATGCACATCTCTTAGCCACAATCGACAGGAAAGTTTTTTGCATTTTAAATGGGTGGGAGGGGTTTAAAATGGAATTAATTAATACAAAAAGAAATGGTGCTTTTGACTAGATTTCTGCAGAATCTGCCTAATTTTAATCTCAGTCACTTAACTGACTCACAAGCCTGAAGTGAAGCACGTGCTGAATAGTTATTTAAATCACTGTAATGTCAAAATCCTGATTGACGTCATTTGTGAGAGTTCCTCCACTTACGTTCTCCAGAACTTGATATATTGTATTGATTCATTGTTCTTTGGCTGACTGTGTGACCCAGACTTTGGCTGGGAAAATCATTACTGCTTCAAATATTTTCTTCTTCAAACTCTTTCCTAACAGGGATAGATTCTCTGTTTCTTGCCTTTTTGAGCTTACCCAAAGCTGCCTTCTGTAGTTTAAACTGCTTTCTTTTCTGTGTTGCCGTTGAGGGACATTTAGCTTGCCTGTAATTCTGTTTAACATAAGTTAATAATTACTTTTCTGGTAAGTCTCCAGTGCTGATATGACTAGGTCAAATGCCAGCATCCATTGCTAATGGAACAATTTTTAAATAGCTCGGAGTGGAATTCAGGTGTTAAACAAGAGCTTGGTCGTATGGTCAACATGTATGCTCATAAATTAAACAGCTCCAGTGAACAAGCCCAGGAAGGATTCACTTGCCTGTACTATTACTGTCTGGGCTGTTTCATATGAGCCAGTGCTAGAGAACAGTCCTAGCGCTTTAATATACTCATACACATTTGTGCAACCCCGGACTTACTCATAGCAACCACGTATTCACTCTATGCTACGCTACAGTTTACAGGCAAAAAGCAACGACTAAGCTTGTAAGTAATGTTCACATAAACTTGAACAGTGTAAACATTAAAGAGTATACAGACATATTATCTACAATTTTATTTGCTGATAGGACAGACCATGATGGGTATAAAAGAATTAATAAGCTATCTCATTATTATTACCCATGCAAGGTCTACATCATAATGATTTATTAAGTAGCAAATAAGATTAAGCATTTTTTAAATCTCCCAAGCAGACAGCAGGATTGCTAATGCTATTTTACCACAAGACAACTGACAAGGAGTTATGCAGCATTCAGAAGTATTTCAGAGTGCCACTGGAGATTATAAAAGAATTTCAATGGTTACTGAAAAATATTGTGATTGAATTTTCAACTCATAAATCAGTAACATGACAAATAAAGCAAGCAAATGTAGATTGAAACAACCTACAGTAAGAAATAATACGAAAAAATAGTATTTAATAATATTTATTCCAGTTCTTCTTTTCCTGTATTAGGAAAGTGAAGGAAAAATGAAGTAGGTAGAAGAGGACAGAATGGGCACTACAAAACCACACAGCAGCGATATTTAAATTCTGCCCCATCTTGACCTAATGAAGCCCCGGTACTAGAGCACTGTTAGCTATTCCACTTCACACTGAGGGTGTTGTAGCGCTTGATCTTTCAGTAAAGCAGAGTCCTAAAACTGACTTCCATGGATTTGGAATCAGTTCCAGTTAAGCAATGATGTGTAAAGCATCTTCTTGTCTTCCATTAGTATCTTTAGGGAAAAAAAAAAAAAGCACACGCATACAGAGAGTAGAACTTATCCAAGTCTCTTGTTACATTTCATGCTTTGTTCTGCTAGGACAAAATCATGATGTGCCCAAAGAGTTTTCCAGCCAAGAAAACCATAACACATGCATTACCACTTGTACAGGAGAACTGGTTCTGTACTCCTGTCTCTGAGGTCAGTGGATGATACAGCAGAATAATACCCCTGGCGCTTTATGCAACAGTGTCTCCGCGAGTTCAGGAATGATTCCAGCCAAAACCACATGCTCTGCATTCTCAGCCAATGAAACATCGTAAGTGGGGCTGTAGCACAGCAAGGCTGCCCATGCTGAAATAAAGACAGACAGTGCCCAAGGACCTGGGATATAGAAATGAGAGCACTTGACTTTCAATATGGGTTTCTGACAAAAGAGTGTTAAAATATTGAAAGGAAAAAGACTTTTTTTTCTTTTCAGTTACTACAGGGATCTGAGAAATAAGCATACACAAAGCATTACATTTAATGTCACAGACCTGCAAATTACGCATCAATTTAAGAATGGCTATTTAAAGCTATTTTATAGCTATTTTATGCAACTGCAGTTATAATGTGATTTAAAACATTAACTGAACTACTAGAAACCAGGCTTGTGAAGGAATTGCTTAATACTTCTTGAGAAATAATTCTTGTAAACTGATACCAAGAACCTAGAAGATGACAGTCAGAACATATGGAGTTAAACTTCATCCAAAGAACTTCTCGGTTGCTTTATTTTTGAATAGGTGAAAAAAAGTGACATGATGCAAAATAAAATTCAAGTCTAAACAACACAGTAGCAAGGTTAATTTCTGAGGAGATTTCACTGCTGGAAAGAAAAGTTCAAGATCACAGTAAGTTTTCTCCAGGTGCAGTGAAAGGGAAGAATGAAAGAGAAGTGTGCAGGATAAGCACAGAGTTCAGGAAGAATGAGGAGTTTGCTTTTCTCATTAAAGTTTCTTTTAGCTTGTGTAATAAGTTCATTCACTAACAAAATAAAGACTGCCATAAAAATCATGCTACAGTGACAAGTGTTTGACACTGAAGCTTGCCTGAGTTACGTGAGAATGAACAGCTTCTTAAGTTCCAGATATTATTTTCAAACTACTTCAGGAACTGACTGAAGAATTTAAATTATTATTATCATTGTTAGTACCTCTGCTAATATTTCACTTTTATGTTTTTGAAATTTTTCAAACCTACTTACATAAACAGCTACACATGTACATACTTGGATGGATGCAGAGAAAACTCGGTCTGGAATTTTATGGGAGTAACATAAAGTAACACACATAGGACTGGGACTCAAGCAATAAGTGTACTATGTAACCGGAGAGCTATTTTCAGTCAATTCATATCACCAGGATTTACTCTACCTTTTTGAATTCCATCTTGTATAAGAGCCTCATATGGTATTGCCTCTGCACTCAATAACATAAAGGGATATGTTTGGTTAATACCAAAATGCTGTCGTATACAATAGATGTGTGCATGAAGTTTCCTACAGGAGTTGTTGCAAGAGACATTTAGAACAAAAAATACTGTCAATCAAAAGACATAGACCATCTCTACAATATAACAATATCTGTATATGTGACTTCATCCTGAAAGCCATGAGGCAAGAGGATTTAAAATAACCTGACTTCTGTTTAACGTGTTTTGTGCGTCATTAAAACATTTAACACAATTGCAAATGACTACTTATAATTAAAAACTTTTTAGGTTCTTAACTATTAAAATGAAACTTTGGTGGTTAACTATAATATTTATTAAACTAGTTTTATAGTTAAACAAGTTAGAAATACGTGTTCCCCAATTATTATTTATACTATGACAACAGTAAGCAACACTATCTAAAGCTGTGAAAAAGTAAGTGAACACCATTTCATGGAAACTTTTCTGCAAGAGTGTTATATTTAATCCAAAGCATACAGAGGTCAGCAGGAGTCTTTCTGCTGCATTCAATTAAATTGCTCTTAGGCGTTTTTCTGCTTATGCAGCATCTTTATGTAGATGAAGATTATATATTGTTCTTTCTGTTCAGTTCTACAAGTTTCATTCTCATAGGCAAGTATTTATTTAATAAGGGCCTTGCTTGCTTTCCACAGAAACTCTTTGGCTGCCCTCCTTTGTAAACCCCAAAGAATTTGGATTCCTTGTGCACTAGGCATGAAAGGATTTCCTTCCAATGCTCCTCCAAGAACAGTTTTAATAGCTACTCCTCATATTTACAGGGAAGGCCTATTTGGTCTGTTAGGTTTTTAATTTCATTACCGGTTACTTTTTTCTCACTCTCTGTGCTGCCTGCTATAATGGGAATGAATCTCAGTTAAGATTCTATTCTAGCACATATCTTCTCTTTTTTGAGCTTCTCATAATTAAAGTGTCTTTGGCTGCCAGGGTACAGAATGATAAACAGATACAATGTCAAGTGATTTAAACTTTGCATAATTCTCTCTGATATTGATTTCTGCCAAATATTTGCTTTTCCATTCATTTCAGCTGAGAAAAATGCAAATTAATGGTTCAAAAATGGACTCCTTGTATCTTTACCAAGATTAAATGTGTCAGAGTAAAAACATTGACATAAAAACTTAATTACAGCTAAAATTATGAAAAGAGTATTGATTTTATTTCTTTGTATCGTGTGTTAATTATTGATTTAACTAAATTGGTTTACTAAGAGTTGAATAAAAATATTTTCCTATCACACACAGAACAAACACGAGATGAGCTTTGTTTATCTTTAAGCACTTTAATTGTATACCAAGTAATACATGTATTTTACACGGAAAATATTTACTTCACTTGGCATTACATCAACAACCTCTAATATATACTCCATGTAATTCCTTAGGACAGGTGTTCATAACACAAAAACTACTGCTGATAAAGCTAGCAATAACTTACTAACTATGAAACCTAATTGATAACCAAACAAGAAACAAATGATATTTGTAAACTTCCCAGCAATCCCTTATAAAGAATTCCTCTCTTTCTTCCTGTTTATTGAGGTATATTGACCTGATCCTTCTGTACTTGCAACCTAGACTTCAGTTTTCAGTATCGTTAGTTAAACACTTTGAAACTTAACTCCTGAAAGTCTAGAGTACTCAAATCCAGCAAGTTTACACATAAATAGCTTTAAGCCTCTGATTAGTCCTAGTATCATTTATTGGGGTATCACACAAAACAAGTTGAGTTAAAGTTTCAGTTTTCCAATTGAGCATGCACTTAGGCTCACTGCTGAATCAAGTGTGTCCACTCATCCGATGATCAAACTTTAGAATCAAACCTGTAAGCAGTGTATCTACTTTAAAAGTGCACGAATGATGTGGGAATGGACACCAGCTTGTGATATGTTTTTTGATCATTCCAATTTGTTTACCACATATTGCTATGTGAATTCCTCTCAGTAAGATACCAGCATTCCTCTTTCACCTGGCATGATCAGCTTGCCTCTTCTTGATACCTGTGGGCATCTCAATAGAAGACTCCAATCTCTTCCTTGAAAATACTGGCATTACATGAAGAAATGCCAAAGGTTATGAATTGATCAGAAAGAGAGGAAGAAGTTTACGAGAGTTCCTCTGCAGACCTATAAGGACAGTTGCATGTTTTGTCGTTAGGTGGTAGATATAGCTCCCCAGCCTCAACTGAAACATGGGCAAAATTTGGATTTAGGTCTGACTGGTACCAAGGAAAGGGCTAAATCTCACACTTAGAGATATGGTGATATAGCCACTGTCTTCTAAGGCTTCCCTTAATCTGAAGATTACAGCAGAAATAGTTGTTTTATTTCCATACTCATATGTGAAAAGAGGCCACAGTTGTTCTGTTCATCCTGCTTGAGGTTAGTGAATCAATCAAGAAGGAATCATAGGTGTTTTTTTTAAGACCAAGATGCCAGTGATCCTCAGATGACAATCCTTAGTCTCCAGTGTGTGCAATCTCCATGGTTTGTTTCCCGATTTGGGGAAAGACAACATACCACCTCTCCACTCCAGCAACAGTGGGAACACTTGAAGGGTACGGAAAATTGCAGAATCAGGGAAAGACCTACTTGGAGTTTGCTAGGACATCCTCTTAGGATAAGAGGAAATCACTTGCTCACATGGAAGAGCTGTAAAGGTAAAAAATTTCGGAATATAGCGCGGGATTAGGGCCAATCTGAAACCGAAAGTACTATGTCCTTCATGAACTTGTAAAGGAAACTGTCAGTGTGAAATTCTATTGGTTTAGGCAACAGTACTGCCTGTTGTTCAAACATAGAGAGGTTTCTGGAATTAAAGGCTTTTTACAGAAAGTTATTACTTAATTTTGAATAACACATCATCAATGTCAACTACGTTGATTAAAATTTAGGTCTCATTAGCACTGTGGCAAATTAATTTACCTCTCATTTTAGAACTGAGTCTTCTTAACCTTTTGTTTCACTTCAGATTCAGTTTGTTCCTCATGTGTATCCTAACTTTGTTCCAAGAACTTATCCAAATGTTAAGTATTAAGCATAGAAGTATTCCTTGGTGCTGTGCACAGGCCTTTCATTTCATTAATATGGAAGAATCACACACACTCATAGTAGTGCTCAAGCATTATAGGATATAAGTATTACAATATTCAATTGAGTCATACCTAGTTCTGTGCAAATTTGCCATCTCAGAGAAGCAGGTAATTCTGAGCAAAGAATTTAACAATTTAACTTTCTGTTGCGAGTTCTAGCCTTCAGGACCAAAAAGAAAATCTCAGGAAATCAAGAAAGGAATGGAGAGAAGAGAAGTTACAGGGCAGTGCCTTTCAAATAAGGGAGCCATACAGGTTTTAATAAATACTTTGTTTATATGGATTTGAAGTTAGAATTTCTGAACAAACTGACAGCTTAGGAATCTGGTCCAGAGACTCTTCAGTTCCTCACCTCTCACTGTTATCATGGTAAAAAGCATTCAAAGTCACCACACGGTAAATTTCCTATTGGCACCTACAGATAGGGATGAATTATTATTGAGCCTTCTCCTACAATAATCCTATTGAAGAATCATATTCAACATTTATGGAAAATATCGTCCATATTCAATGGAAATTTACATTTATGGAAAATATCTTTCGAAATGGAAAAAAGATGGCTCCCACATCTCTTGGCAGTCTCTGTGATTCAGACTGCCTTAACTTAAACAAGGCATATCTCTTGATAAAGAAAAGTAAAAAATTTAACTTCTTTGGGTTAATTATAAATCACTTAGTAGAGGTTAATCGTTTACAAAGGCTGACAGAGGATCTGGGACCTCTGTCTTTACAGCAATTTTGATAGATCTACAGCTAATTGATCCAGGAATTGGTCCAGAATTGATCAATTCTTCATTATGAGAAACAGCCCCTATCTTCCATTTACCCATGTCCACTGTGAACATACTCCTTAAACATCCCCTAGTACCATTCTGCTTTCACCCAAGCACTCTGCTTTTTCACCTTTCACAGGATTGCTTATCTTTTCCGCTCCACTTCTTTTCTCTTTACTTTTTCAGCTGTTTAGCTGAATGCCCAGTACATGCTCTATCGTCATTTCAGTTGTGGATAACGCCTCATTGTTTTCCACTCAGACAAAAATTGCTTTCCGAAAACAGTTTGCATTTGCAGTCTCTTCCAGTCTACTTTAGTATTAAAAATTCCCTTACTCACTGTCTTCATGTGGTTTTTCTCCTATAGAAATGACTACTGCCAGGTCTCAGGAGAGCGCAGTTGTGCCGCAGCACCTTTTTCAGCTTGCGTCACTAGAACATCATAGTCTGGAACCAGTTTTCCATCTTGCGGTTCACCCATTTTATTTCCTCTGCCCTCTCTGAATTCTCAGCAAGGAGATTTTTTTTCCTTTCTTAACTGCGGGGCTTAAGGGATCACAATATGCAGTTATTTGTGGCTTGGCTTTCTCTCTCTATTTCTCTCATCTTACAATGCTGCTCTCCCACCAGTTCAAACTTCTAAGGTAGTTAGCTCTCTCAAGTTATGAAGCCAAGAAAAAAAGAAAGAAAAAGATTTTCTTTCTACTACTTTCTGTTCTCATTTAAAGCTAGCATAAGTGAAGTGCCATTGCTGTGTCTGTCAGCTGAAGAGATGCAACTACATACTAATTACCTTTGTTATCTGTAAGCACAAAAAAATTCAATGGTCATGACCCTTTCTGCCTACGTCCAGCTTATCATTAAGGCTGCTAATGCATTAAACTTTTGTCAGCGGCATTTGTTCTGCTCACTGAAGTCAACTTTATCTCCTGCATTGGGACCGAATTTAGACTTTTGTCGACAGCATCATCTGTAGAGAACATTCCCTGTGTAAGAAGGTAGTATGGAGATAAATTTTAGCACTTAGGCTTTTTAAAATGTATTAATCTTTACATACCATTGTTATTACATATGGATTACATTTTTACATTACAATATTTTTACAAGAGCCTATTTAAAGAAATTCTCCACCAACTACTAAGGCAGAGGCAATCCCTATGTCAGGAAACTCCCCAGCTCTACTGTTTTAGTATAACTCTTGTATTTGTAAATTATGACTGAATACATTCCATAAAGGTAATGAAGCTAGTGCAAGTTTCATGCATGCCTGTTCCTTAATGAAGAGTTAATGTTAAAATGCAGTGACACTCCCCCTTACTAAAACACTAACTATAATGCATCTGAAAAGTCTAGTTTTGACTTGCTAAAATTAAGAGAGACCTAGCTTCACACAGCTCCTGAAGAGAATACCGTCTAGAACAAATAGAGCTTCAGCTGTTTTGGCAGCATTTCAGTGTAATTAGAAATGCTCATGGGAGAACAACGTTAGGTGAGCACCAAGCCTGTGGAAAGCAAATGCAAATACCAACTTCTGTAATACACAGAAGATGTCAAACAGTTTTCAATCTAATGATAGATAACTAAATGTGGAATTGCTTTTATACATATTGAAAGCCTCCGTTATTGTCAACATACTACTGTAAACTACCAAGAGTTCTAGTATCCTGATGTTATTTTATATGTTATATATAAAATACATATATTAATATATATTTTTATATATAATAAATATAAATTATATATATATACACACATATGTTATATAAGTAGGTGCTAATACACCTCCACTACTTTAGGGTGAAAGACACACTCAGTTTGTTGCTCCACTTTAAATATTAAAAGCTGTGTATCTTATGGTGGATTATAATTTTTTTTTAACAAGGCAAATGTTCTCCACACTTATCTGACCCATACAGTCTGCTTAGTTGCACAATTAAGAATTTAAATTGAGGCCTTTAGAATGCCATTCTCAAAGTGGACTCTCAACTAGGCTTTATCCTTGGAATCATATGCACTCATGTAGTTCATATATGGCAATAAACCCCTTTCAACCGGTCGCATTTCTCCCTTGGCTTCCATGAGGGTTGGCTAACGTCCTTAAAGATAATCAATTACAGAAACTGGAGTCTATAATCTTGAATAATAACAAGAAGAAAGAGTACAGCAGGGATAGCACTACAGACCCAGCTGCTCAGCCAGTAAGAAAGAGTCTGCTCCTTCACAGGGAGGAAAAACACATGCACATCTCCTTGATGAATTGTGGGACATTGTTGTCATTTCTTATAGGAAAAAAATTCAGAGGGCACAGTGACTGCTACACCACAAGTAAATATGAAAATAGCGATTATCTCATCACCAAAGCTTCTAGTTTTTGGCTTTTAATGCTTGCACTCTTTAAAATGCTCTTTAAAACACTCCATTTTCTCTCTGGGGCCTCAAATGATGCCTAGAAAAGGGACAACAGTTTTTCAGTCTGGAGATTATTTCCTGAATTCAGGTGAGCTGTGAATTATAATTTAAGAACAAAAGATAAGAACACAGCTACCCATTAGAAGGGAATATGCATAAACTAACAGCATTTTTCATATTACCATTTTTATTCCTTGTTTATAAATCAATTTGTCAGGGTTAGAGGAAGATATTCTCTCCTACATGATACTAAAATTTTCCAGAGACCTACATACTAAACTGCATGCCGTCTTTTCAAAAAGTTGCATTGGACGCACAAAAACTGTGAAGGTGTTTCAGAATAAATTATCCCTGTTGTGGCATTTCTGTTTTTAAAAGGCAGGACAAACCTGGCATTTTGTATTACTATTTTGACTTTCCCATATTTGCAATACATGCTGGTGTCGGAACGGGGGAAAAAAATACCTTTCCTTCCAATAATCTTTGAAACCCATGTTTTCCACTCCAGTCAACTTACTTAAGAAAGGTCGGTTTGATATTGCCAGTTGTAAATCAAAGTTTATTTCATGGGATCTAAAGTTGCTTAACCATTTGTCAAAAATCAGAACTGAAAGGGATAACAGCACAGCATTGATCATCGCTCAGCAAGCTTTCCCATTCCCACATTGTACCACATGTTCTCACTCTTTTATCAGACTGTACTCCAACAGCCCTTTGGCATAATTTGGTACTGCTCCCAAAATTGACTGACCTGGTCCTTCTGCCACCTACTCCTTTCAAGCTGCATGCCACCTATTCATCTTCATTACAGCACCAGTTTGCACATCCACACAACCACAGACTGGATAATTGATCCCAGATGAAAAGTCACCTTTAATTTTTGCTAAGGAAGAATGAACACGGGAGAACTGGCAGAGAATGGGACTTCCTTAGGTAGCACCACTGGCTTATGCCAGACTAAAATATTCATGAATTTATAGTACCTGTTTTCTATTCCGAGAAATATCTTTGGACTTGGTACTAGTTAAGGAGGAAGTATTACATTATTAATACTACTGAGGAAGTATTTCATTATTTCTAGTTTTAAATGCATGTAAGGATTATGGCCATGAGACAGGAAAGTGAAAGTTATTGAAGTGTTCTTGAATGTCCAGGAGATTTCCTGAAGAGTCTCTTTTCCAGGCTGTATGGAGTCCTGTGCAATATCTAGAAACTATGGTATTTAATTGTTTGGCCAATGCACAAGCTTTCCCAGCTGGCAAGCCTATAATGCCTCACCCATTAAGGCCAATGGAATGATGTTCATTAACAACCATGAGGTTCTAAGCCTCATCCTAGCCTTAGAGCCCTAAGGCTCCAGCTAACAGCTTGGAGCTTAGGGCTTAGATTTCCATCTAGATCATTTTATTAACATAGGAATAACTTAAATCATCTGAGCAGTCCCAGTGAAGTCCATGCAAGTAGTCACTTAGATGTTTGCTTGAACTGAGTCACACAAGAACTAAAGACTGAAACTCTGAGCAATTTAAGTACTGAAATAAGACCCTTCCCTTAACTGTGCTTTTTAACAGTTTTCAAAATACTACTACACAGCATCTTTTAAAAGCTTTGTTGAATAAATATCTGACAAAGTTTATTCTGACCATCTTCTATTCGTGTTATTTTTTTCACAGTATACTAGGCAAGTTTACTGACACTAAATTTGGTTATAACAAGGTGTTTACTTGTGCATTTGCTTAACAAATATTAAATTATACATTTCTCTAGACACCACTTAAGCCACTTCACCTAAAATTTTTTAGCCTCCAGATCTATCGGCTCTTCTATCATAATAAACTAATACCTGGATATATCCAGTGTACAATTTGTTAATGACATGAGCAGAAAAATTACGTAGTACATTTTGCAGAGCCCTGTCAAAAAGATTTAGAACAGTTCTTCACAAATAATAGATTAAAGTGCTTAAAAGTTTCAAAACAGTGATTTTCTTATCAATATTCACTGTTGGGAAAAAAGAGCAGGATATTATTTCAGCTGATATTTTTTATCTTCTTTAAGTTTAGCATGCTTATATCACCTTTTAAAGAATAAATCATACAAACTAGTTGATTAAGTCAATACCGACTCCCAGCCGTTCCAAGTTAGTAAGTGTATCATTACTCTCATTTTGACTAAATGGATTTACACTGTTACGCACCTAAACTGCTAAGCAGGAAATATATACTGAAATTTATTCTAAAGTATGTTACAAAGTGACCCTGTACGTGAGAAACAAACTTTAACTGCAGTAGAAGCAAAGCGTTTGCAGCAGCAACAGCAAAACCCAACAGAAAAAAAAAACCAACACAACAGCTCCTGACTAAGATTCTTTCTTAAGATTTCTTAAGATTATTTTCCCGGTAATTTTAAGAACCATAGTAAAAAGTGTCTGCTAACAAAAAATCAGTCCTGTCTGACTAAAAAACTGCAGTAGGAATTAAGCAGCTTGCAAAAACCAAAATATGAATGCACTAGTGGTCCCTTGAACGGTGGAATCGACATATCCCATTTCTCCAGATCTCCCTCAGCCAGTTAGGTTTCTGCAGCAACACCACCTAGGAACTGCACACTGTAACACATTAATATAAGAGCAGTCATAAATATAATGGCCTGTTGTGGCTCACCACAAAAATTTCTGACCAAAAATACTAACAAATTACTAAAATAACTACCAAAAATTATTTTTAAGGGTCCACACCTTTTCTTACCTAGTTAAATATAGTTTGACACTATTAATGGAAATACTTCCTTCTCGTCTTCCTCCCACCCAAGAAGCGGCGTTCACAAACACCACTGTCAGACTTTTTACTGTCAGATTAATAACTCTGCAAACTCTGATAACAAAAACCAGGATAGCCATGAATTTATGCTTCAGAAAGTATCTCGATTGCTGGAGCTGTTAATAAATTCATGTTCCAATTATATTTTGACTCTGGCCTGTTCTGAAATACTCCAAAGAAGAATTCAGGTGGCTCTCTTTTATTTTGACTTTTCAAGGATTTTACATAAAATACATTTCATAAAAATGGAACATTTCCTCTGTTAAAGTCAGAGGAAAGTCTTCTGCTGGCTTCACTGGAACAACACCAAACTGCATTCTTAAAAATGAGACCATGTATTTGCAAAAAAAAAAAAAAATTACCTTTCTTACTTCATTCTTCATCAGTCCTAAATAATGATCTGATTTTAAACGATCCTTCTTGTCCAGAATTTATCACAAAACAGTAACAGTGATATTATAAACCTCTGGGAAAACAGATGCCTAAACAGAGAGCTCCTGTATCGATCATCTGTGGGAGTCAATGTATGTAGGTTGCTAAACCCTTTGATTTCAGTAGCATTTCACAACAGCAGAGAACCCAGCCCCTGTGCTTCCTAATGCAAAACTGGAAATCTCTCATACTCAATTCAGGAATCCACATCCTATTATATTGGCCTTAGTAATGAATACTTGGCATAAGTTGTACTCCGTCAATACATGTTTGCAGAAACAGCAAAGTTTACTTATATATTCAATCTTCTACTTGTTTAACAAGTGGGCTTAGCCTGAATGATGAGCCCTTCCAATATGCAGTATTATAAAAGTCACAGTAAGACACAGAAGTAACCCTGCTTGCTAGGAGAAAACTATTTCTTCAATGCAAGGAGTCCTGTATGGAAAAAATGCTAAAAGGACTTTTTACTCCCAGCAAAAGAGAGGATACGAATGCACCAATACATCGTACTTTAAGAAAAGATTTAGAATATTTTTCTATGTTTATCTTTATAGACAGATAATACTATTACATTAATTTTAGAGCACCCGTAGCCCTAACTAGCACACTACAAGCACAGAAATTGCACTTCCTTCTCAAAATACAGCCTAATTTTAAACATGACAGAAGGGGTGAGTCTTCAGAAAATTGAGAGAAATGAAGGTGAGGGAAACAAAAGCAAGTTCACACTACTGTGCAATACGATATCAAGAGGCTAAAAACCCGTGAGATTGATGATTCCAAATTTATTTCTTTTTATGCTTTATCCAGAAATCTGTTATTGCTGAGCGCTGTTCAAACCAGTAACCCTCATTGGTTGGCTCAAGTGGGATTTCACAGCATTGTAAAAATGTTAAAGGGTTATATTCCTCTACCTGGGTAGAAGCACACCTACTGAAATCAGAATTAAATTCATGTGAAAGCTGGTAGATCTAGAAGGAGGGTTTTTTTATTTCTTTAGACCTTGGCCATTTACACTCTCTTCAGATCTCAGATTGCTTTCAGTATGGATAACAACCAACCGATTCTGATAAACAGAATAAACATATCTGTGAGGCCTCCTATGCACTTTAACGTAGGTAGATGCTGGAGCTACATGGGAATATGTACTCATGAGCTTTATACCTCATTATTCTTCTTTTAATCTTTTTATTAATTTAATTATGCAACTTCATCTCATATTTTTGGCATATGTTCGAAATACTTATACTTCCTTCAATTAAATGTACAGGAAACCAGACCTACTTACATAGCTAAACTGTACACTAGGTTTGACCCAATTAAATGGCATCAGCTTGCTGGTTTTCTTTGTTTCAGTACAGCTAGGACCAAGCAGGAATGACACTGGCAAGATAAAACCTAACTACAGAATCCAAAGATATTCTCATTATGTATGCATTTAAATATGAGTGATGCCTACTTAAGGAATGAGCTGAGAAGCTAAATTCCTCTGTAGGCTTGTTGTTATTTGCCATGCAGAAGAAAATCACTGTAGAGCTCAGGAAGCTCATTCTGGAAGAAAGACCGTTTGCATAAAACATGTGACAGCAAGCTCCAGTCATTATTGTTCCATGCAGTTTAAATCAGTTTTACAGAAGCATATATTACTACTGAATATTCAGCTTATACTAGCAATATGTCTAGTTCATGTCAGGACATATGGAGACAGGATGTTCCTAACACATGTCAGGAGCAAGGAGGACGTATGAACCTGGCAGTAACATAAGTTAAAATAGGATGACTCATGGGCCAAAAAATGGGACTACCATCCCCTTTGCCACTCTGTAAAACCACTATACCCCAGCTGCTTGGTGTCTTCCAAGGGCTTGGTGTCTTAAACAACATAAGGTCCTGCGCATGTCAATAATATTCCAACTCCCCCCATTCGTGCCCTTCTGCATTCACCACTGGTACACCTTCTACTTGTAGAAGATAGTGTCAGTGCCACAGTATTTCAAAAACTGCCGTTTCTGGTTCTTCATGAACCTGAACAGCTTCCACAAGGGCTGTTTCTCCCAGTTTGGCAAGACCATCTTCAGATATGTTCTCAACCCTATTTCCACATTGTCCCGAGTTACTACTGTAGTTATTATTACGTCATCTGAATTATCTATTACCTGGAATTGTTGGTCACCATCTCATGACCAGTAGTCCAGCTGACATCACAAGAGATGTCAGCACAGATATCAATGAGCAGATCAGGATTTTTTTTTCCCTAAGGAAGGATTAATATTCCTGACTAAGAAGAAACTTTTTTTTCCCTGAACTCTTGGCTCATCCTCAGCCCCAGACTTTGTCATTCCACTTTCTGAACAGATGGTGCCATTTGTATAAGAGAGAAATTCTGCCTCACATTTCCAAATTAGTCTTACAAATATGGACATCTGGCTTAATGAGAATAAAACAGAAGAAAAAGCATCCACTCAGCCTGATGACACATGAGCATAATAGTGCAATAGAAAAGGAACAGGCCCAAGAGTTGAATTGATGTTGTGTGAGCTGTAATCATCAAAAACCTAAAAAAGTAAGGATATTTTCATTTGGCATCATCATGGAATACATCATAGCAAAATGCACGGAGCTGAAACAGTAAGTGCTCAGACATACAATTTTTTGAATGGATATTTCTTATCTTTGACTGCTTTTGTAATGAGATGTATTTGAGTTTGCTCCTGCACCATACAGATGAACTTTACAGCATCCTCATCTTAAATATTTGCAGAAAGATCTATCTTGGAATATGCTGGTTAAAAAATACTAGCAGCTGAATGGATTTTGCCCAAACAGAATGAAATAGCTAATACACATGATGGCATAAACCCTTTTCCACATATCCACAGGATTTGAAAGGAAAGAGAAACAGACAGTAACAAAAGTTGGAAAGCACAGACTGAGCCAGGGATTAAAATCAAGCTTAGCAGAGAGGTACAATAAGTGTGTTTATACAGACAAAGCAGTACCGTGTAAAAAGAAATGAAGTACCTAAATATCTCTACACGAGCTAACTCCAGCACTGGAAGCAGCATACTGCACTAGCATGGTGCTTTTCAAGGCAACGTGCTAATTCATAGCAAGCTGGTAATCATGGGCATTGCCACACTAATGACATCCTAGCTAATGTCCTTTAGATGTATCTGAAAGTATCTTTGCTTGGTATGATGTATGCTTAGATGTATCTTAAAGTACCACTGCCTTGTGCCACAATTACAGAGGGCTCTCAGTACACGGGAGTGAGTTTTGAGATGACAGCTGGACAAGGCTAGTTGCTGAAAGCCAGTTGTAGGAAGGGGAAAAAGAGGGAGATCAGCAGACTCCCTAAGTCACAGTGATCTCCTGAAAAGTGTTGAATACCTTGGGTCATGTCCTCACCAACTGCAAGCTGGCACAGAGCCACTGAAATTTCAGAGCTATGCAAAACGCTAGCGGTTGGGACATGGTCATAAAATTAAATCCAGTGCTGAGCAGTTACTTCTGAATGTGTTTACCCGTGCATTATGCACTGAACCCTCCTTTCTTAATTATAGTAATCACCTGTGTATGTGCCAAGCTGTGTTGTATAAGTATGTTCTTTAGGCATTAATGTCCCCTTTCAGAAAACATTGTCCTAAGGGTGAGAAAGAAATATAGACAGCCAAAATTCACAGATGTTCAGACTGGTGAAAAGTGGGAGAATTTTATCTTTGAAAAGGCATCTATGCCTATTTAGTAGGAGCTGACAGGTGATAAAAATCAATACTACAGTTAACAAGACTGGCAGGGTATGTTTAGAAAAGGGAGTGGAGACTTATGCACAGAAAACCAAGGACGATGAAGCTGCCAGGTAAAATAATTCACTGATTCTCAGACAGCCACATCACCTGACTATGCAAGAAGCAAAACAGATGGCAAATGTTAATACAAATGGTCTTATAAATAGCATATCATAATGAACAAATATGCACTGTGTAGCATATGCAAAGGACATCTAACCTATATTATGCAGGCTGTACTAGGAATACTTTAGGTGTAATACAATTCTTAGACTTTACATATCCAAGTGGTGTGAGCAGAGATATGCCCGTGTCAGATGCAGTTGAAATGCAAGAAATGGTAACTGCCTGGCCAAGTTTATGCATACTAAACAAGGCCACGGAACAGATGGCAGAACCACAGTACAGACTTTCCAAAAATAGCTCCATAGTTTAAAAAAAAAAAAATCATATTGTCCTAATGGAAATCCTCTGACAGTGCTATCGAAACGCTATATGGTATTTAGACTGCATTTAAAAGACTGATTACAGTTTAGGTACAGAAACTAGCTGGCTTGGAAATAACACTAACTGGGGTAGCGAACTGCATCGTGCAGGATGGTCATTTGTGGTTTATACGGTTTTCCAGACATACATTGCATTGCATGCTCAGCTCCACACTACCACAGTTATGTGGTTATCACAATCAGAACTACTTAATTCAGGTTGGGCACACTGGTGTGAATTGCTGTCATACCTAAGACTTCAACACAGATACTTCCTCCTCCCCCTCCCTGCAAGAAAGCCTGAAAAACAATTGGTGAAACTTTAGAACCTAGGCCAATTAACCTCTGGCAATCCTAAAATCCTTGTCAAGATCTGAATGACAGCAAAATCCTAATTCTGTAAGTAAACATTTAAGAAAAACTTTATACAAGTCATCAGAAGAAGCTTTCATACAGGCTCAGCAGCTAAGACACTGGCATGGTACAGACAGAATCTGAAAGAAGCACATAGGGAAAAACAATATATTGCTAAGTTGAAGGTGGGACATCCAATCTGCCATACTAAAATGAGTCATTCGAGAAAACTTACGAGCAATGTAATAGCAAAATCTGCAGGTGACACAACAGCATTGCAGATAATCAAGATCAAATGCTGTGAGAAGTACCAGAGGATCTTTACAAAGCTAGGGAAAGGGGGACCAACAAATAAAATTCAGGATGGTGCCATCCAAAGCAAAGTTGGCCTAATCTGAACATTTTTTGGTTCTCAGTTAGCTGTCATTCACCAATCATCATTTAGTTAAGAATGCTGGTCAGTGTGTAATTATGTCCCAAAAAGGCAAACAAAAAGCAAGGATGTTCAAAGAAACATTACAAAATCCCTGCAGAAAGCAGCACTGCACTCTCACCTGCAAGACACTGTTCCGTTCTATTCACCTTGTTTCAAAAATTTAAAAAATTAAGAGCTGTAGGAGAAACAGAGAAAGTTCAGCAAAGCCTCATTCTTTTATTTTCATCCTTACTGTGTGGGACAACTGACAACTGTGGCTGGGCAAAGGCTGGTATTCATCTGCAGAACACCCTTGGACAGCTCAATAATGCACACAGTGGCTCGTCTGCATGATGCAGGATCACGGTAGTATTCTATCTTTGCTTTATTCATTTAACTTTTTCCTGTGCGTGCTGCTCCTCCAACACTGCTCTACAAACTCTGCCTCTTTGCTGTCCCATTTCTCCTTCGTCAAAGCACAATGTACTCCACAGACAGCACAGCATTCATACTCGCAGACCACCCGCTTGAATTATAGGACTGCTTTAGCTTGTTTGATTCAAAGAAACACATTGAATTTCAAAATTACAAAGCCAAAAATACAACACAATCTAATCCCCTTCCTTCTGATCTGTACCACCTAAAAACGGGTTTCTGTACCACAATTTGCCCACTTCTCTTTGAAGGCAAACTTAATTATGTGGGATCTGTAAAGTAATTGCTATATTTTTCACATATTTCCTGCATTTCTATATAAAAATATAGCAGGTTTGTCAAAAACTAGTCTAGTTATTTATGAAAAAGTTGAAAAAAGTTTAAGCAGGTAATTTACATAAGTAAAGGTATGGGCCCAAGATTTTTCTTTTCTACCCTCATCGCCTTCCAAACAAAAAGGACAAAGAATCTTCCCACGAAGATTTTAAAAACAGACTCGTACTTTTTCATAATCTCATCCTTGAAAGCTGTTAAAAACCCAACACAGCTAGCAAAAGCTTCTCGCAAACTCTTTAACATTGTGTAGAATGATACTGTAGTCATACTTCAACAATGAAAACAGCAGCTGGGATGCTTAAGAAAATCATAACGTAGAATGCCAAATAAAAGCAAGTAAAGCCAAACTTGCTGAGGCTGTTCATGCCACCTCTACCCAGCAAGCACACTTTTCATTACTGATCAGCAAAGTCCCAGGAGACAGATTGTGTTTCAAAGATGTCAGCTGATGACAGGTATCTGGGAACATCAATACTGGAAGCATCAGTGGAACAAACAGCAGATTTGGGGCTCATCTGCCCTTTGACACTCAACAATGGTTTTGCTTTCTGATGCTTGAAGCTGCCTTCCAAAGATAAGGTTTATGTGACTACCTCTTTTGGCTCTCCTCAGCACTGGAAAAGCGTCAGCTTTGTCCGGTCTGTGGAACTGTATTTTACAGAAGCTGTGTATGAACTGGAAATGGTACAGCATGGTAACAGTACTCATGAGAAACCTAGATAGCATGATCTGTGAAAAAAGATTGAGAATGTTTACCCTAAAGAAGAAAAGAGTGAAGGTAAAATCTAAAAACAAACTACAGATACTCTATGCAAAAAAGAGGGAATCATCTGTCCTCCGTGTCTTTGATGGACAGGCAAAGGAGCCATTGTTTTAAATTTCTGAAGCAGTGATTAGGTTTAAGTAACAGAAAAACCTTAAAATGTTCAGGAAAACTTTGTAACAGGACAGGTTAAGGTGTGACACAAATGGCTTGAGAGGTATCATCAGAGGTCCTTAAAAATAGGTTAAACTATGTCAATGACACATTATTTACCATACTTTGCCCTGTCTCCTATGACTGTCACTCTGCTACAAAACTGCAAGAACTCAAGACCTCTTTTCACCACTGAAAAATATGAGAAAGGGGAGATAAGTAGAGAAGATTTATTCAGCAACAGTCTGAGAAACTAGGAGTTCATGTGTTACAAATCAATAGAGCACAGAACGCATGAGCTGGTTGGCACCTTAATTAAAAAAAAATAAAAGCAGACTTCAATGAAGTCCTTTTCTCAGCAGAGAATAACATACTAAATATGTGAGCAGTGAAGTATTATCATAAATCAAAATTGTCTAAAACAGAGAAATAAAAGTGCAGTAATAAGTAGCCAATTTTCTTTACTGAAAAAGTAAGTTGACCAGTACAAGATCGAGTTGTTTGTTTCTTTTTTAAGCATAAATGAAACAAAACTGGAACAAAGGCTGAGTAGTAAGCAAGAAAAAACTGCAGGTGCTTCAAAGTTATTTAAGGTGGTCAAGTCCAGACAGGACTGTGAGAAGTTTACAAGAGAAACCAAAGTAATCACCAAAATGGCAAATGAAACTCGATGTTAGTACATACAAAATAACCCACATTGGACAGAAGAAAAAAGGAAGAGCATACTTTCATCATCCTAAATTAACTGTGTGAACTTGGAAAAATAGTCTGGTATCACTGTAGAAAACTCATTAAAGGCCTCAGCTCAATGCTGAGCTGTGGTAAAAAAGCAGACATGATGTTTTGAAGGATAAGAAATAGTATGGTGAATAATACAGAAAGTATTGTAATGCCATGATATAAATCAGTGGTGGAGTCTCATCTGGAATGCTGTATGTGCTTCTGATTACCTAGTCTCAAAAAGGATACTGCAGAACTAGGCAGGATTCAGAGAAAAGCAATGCAAATGATCAAAGGGCTGGAAACCTCACATACAACAATCAGAAAGGATGAAAAAAAAATTACATAGCTTATGAAAGGAACAGACTGTCAGTGACAACTGTGCACTATGATGAAGTATGGAGAAAGCAAATAAAGGTTTTCCTTCTCCCTGCCTCATGACACAGGAATGAGGTTGTTACTTGACATGAAAACAGTACAAATTTAAAACAAAAAAGGAGATACTTCACATGTAACAAATAATTAATCTGTATAAAGCATAAATGTGACTAAAGCCAAGTACTTATACGTCAGTCATATTCTTTCTATATGTTATTAAGCAATTAAAAAAAATAAACTAAAGAACTACTGAGTGCTAACAAAATTTGGATGGAACAGTAAACCAATTAGGGATAAGGAGTAAGCCAAATCTAGGAAGCAGATTACTCTCTGCTTTACAAGCAATTTCTTGTACTTCCTCAGCTACCTGGCATTGGCCAGAGTTGGCTGCAGCTTGCTGAACTAAACCAACCACAAAACTGATCTTATTCCAGCCCCTTCCCTCCGTCTCTGAGAGACGAAGGAGTGAAATGCATTGTACATCAGGAATGGAGACAGCCAAGACAGAAGCCATTAGGAAATGGCACACCACCACTAGAAAGAAAGAGTGAGAAGCAGTTTATAAGTGATTGTCAAAATCCATTCCTCAAAGTTGAGTTTAAGAATGATAGAAATGCTAAACTAAAGTTGCTGACCATGGAAGGAAAGAAGGATGCCCTGAACACAACTATAAAATCTAGATAAATAGGGAAAAAAACCCTAGATTTACTAAGGCAGAGATGTGAATATGCCACTGGCAGAGGACAAGCTTAGGTAAGGAAGCTCATTCCAGGCCTCTCATAGCATTAACTAACCTATTTAAGGTGAAAACATAATAAATTATGCTTTGTTTAAAATGGAGTATATCTGCATAACAACAAAGGTGTGCTGGCACAGGCCTCAGAAAAGGTAAAATTACAAGCTTTAAAACTGAGTTAATATGTTATAAACAAGTGGGAAAATAGGAACTCAGTCCAGAAATTGACTCTAAGAGTGACTGTAGTTTGATGCTCAGCAAAGGCACTTAGAAAACTAAGACGTCAAAATGTGCATAAAAGAGTTTTTTAGGCACAACTGTCAGGTCCACTAACACTAACAGGAGTTACACTTTCAGGTCCCACTGATATTCAAAATAAATTGCTAACTGTGTATGCAGCTTTGCAAATCTCCTCGTGGTAGGACTAAGATTCCTTCGCTATATATATGTGTGTTTATTTGTTTGTGTACACATGTATTATGTATGTATTGGCAAAGCAAATGCAGCCAGGACCATTTTCTGACACTGAGGCCAACCGGCAATGAACTGATTGGGTCTCTACTACTAAAGTGCCTTAGACTGCAAAACGGAGAAGGCACAACCTAGGAATGGATGTTTGGCAGTGCCGGCTCCCAAATCCTGCCCAGGAATTGTCTGGGAGAGGGTCAGCTGCCTGGCCCAGAGCACAGCGGCAGCTATTCCAGCAATGCATCAGCAGAGAAGACCCAGCTGTAGTGCTGGGCAGATGCCCTAGTACTGCTTGCTAGCCTAAAGCAGCTCCTGGACCCCTGCCACTGATTACCAGCACCTGAGCTGTGGTTTTTTTAAAGTTTTGGTGGTATTTTTTCTTTACAACAGGAGGAACATCAAATAAAATACAGTTCATTATTATTATTTTTCATTACTGCCATTACATAAGCCCCAAGTGGATATATATTTTTCCCTCTGGCAGAAAACCTTTTTCTTCCCCTCTAATGCGCTTAGTTCACACAAAATGAAATGCGTGTGATATTCAGGTGACATCAGAGCCAGTACATGGCAACAACATAAAAGCCATATATGGAGAAGAAGGTAGACTGCCGCCTTCTGCTGCGCAAGGACTTATGACAACATCATACTGCGGGATTTGCATGACTAAAATTAGGCAAAAAATATTCTCCATGAAAGAAAGGCAAGGCAGTCTATAAGCAGTAGCCAGAGGCAGCTTCAGACGTGTCAATTCAGCTGTGTAAAGAATGTGCCAGTCTCACTGTTGGAATAGTTTCCACACTTAATATACAGAACGAGTCATTAAAAATGAGGGTGAGGCATATGGCACATGCTGTGCTACCACAGCATACCATATACTCCAGATAATAGTGTGCATTAGAAAATGCATTTACACTTTCACTGCTGACAAGTACAGCTACTGCCAATTAATCTCCCTCTCCACCTCAACCTCAACTTCTGTTTCAAGGTAAATTCCTGGCCCTAATGAATCAACAGGAAATTTGCCATAAAAGCTAGAATCACTTGTTCGGGATTCTGCAAGTGTTTATATTCCCCTAATTCAGATATGTATACTTACTGCATATTTTAGTACATACCCCTTGTTTCTTCTCTCAACGTTACTGTCCTCAATTTTTTGTATTATTTTGGAATAGCAAAGGCTGGAAAACATTCATCCACCCAGATTACTATTAGATTCAAAGAAGCTAGGTAGGAGTTTAAAAGGCAGAGCTCCTGTCTAGAAGAACACCTCATTCCTAGTTCCAGTCCTCCTTAGAGCTTTGTATGAGTGGGTCCCCTGTAAAGCGAACAAGGTGAGGCATCAGCAACATCAGCCAGTTCAGTTACTGGAGGTCTGTGTGGCACGAGTTCAAAGCTGACACCACAGCTGAAAGATTCACTCAGTGCAATGACAGCCACATTCTGGTAGTTGAGGGCCTAATCCTGCTCCATGAACATCAATGCAAACCTTACTATCAGCTTCTCCTGTAACAATACTTGACCCTGGATTACAAGTGACGTCCCACTGCTTTCTTGAAAAGAAAATAGGAAGTATTGTTAATTCACATGTCACAACACTGGTAACCTAAAGGATTTGAACAGATCAGTCCTAAAACTATATGAAAATTATAACATTCTATTCCAGAGGGACTGTACAGTTTGCTCTTCCATACACAGACTGTATGGATTAATGTTGGTTACTGATTAATATTGATATTCAGGAGCTATACTCACCATTTAAAGTATTCCAATGCAACAATAGATCCCTTTGATCCATTACACAAGAAAGTAGGTCTGAGCTCACACAGGAAAAGGGAGAAAGATCATGCAGAAATTGTTTCAGTTTTGAGGTTGTTTGAATGAATATTGTGTTACGCTCGTAAAGGCTCTGGGTGAACGTACAGCTACCAAATGAACTCTGATGAAATTGCCGATACGTACACATAGAATTCCTAACATAAACAGGTGAGCACACCATCAAGCTGCACAGGAAAAAAGTTAACTTACATAACATACCTCTCAGTGTGGGACAGTTTAATTTTGCCAGAAATAAATGTTAAAATACTCCCCTTGAACAAATTCCGATGGATCCGATTATTGCGAAGGCCATCTGCACAATGCTTCCCGAGACTGAATAGTCCCATTGATGACAATGGTACTATCCACACTACAAGGTACTGTTCACTACAGGCAATGCTATGACTCACTTTTTATTACTTTTAACCATAAATCTTACTCATAGAAATACAATTGCATGAGCTATAATTTCATAAACAGAAAATAAAAGTGCTTATTTTATTGCAGTTAGTATGTAAAAGATCACAGGAAATCTACCCACTCCAAAATAACTCTACACATCTTCAGATTGTAAGTGATATTTTTAATTCATTTCCTGCATGATATTCTGCTATTTTGGGAACATTAAGTGCTGATATCCAACACCAATCCACCTTCTAGGTGAAAAACCTTTCTTTAACAATCCATAGCTCTTACATACATTCTCTAAGCAAGAGGGAATTTTCTTCTTACATCAAAATATAGATTTGTACAGACATAAAAAATTCTTAATCCACTTTTCTGCCTGTCATTAATTAAAAAACAAAACCAAAAAAATTTTCTGATGTTATTTTGTTCTTTCCAACTTCTAAGGATGAAAAAATCTTAATCTATGAATTAATTGGTCTGGTGCATCTATACATTGTTTTTCATTTCCATGATCACATTTCCCTCAGTGCATGAATAAATTCAACTACATTTGCAGGAAGGCTGATGCAAAGACTTCTTGCTGAGGGTGATGGGACCAGAGGGAAGATCCAAGGCTATAGCGCTCTTCCTAAAGTGTAGACTTATAGAAACTGTGGAATATAATGAAAATGGAGAAGGGATGAAGGGGAAATTCAGACATATTTCTAGGGCTTCAACCTCGCAGAACCCATATGTACTTACTTCAAGATAATAGGCAACTCAAGTGACTTCAAGGATGCAAACACCAGCTGTGTTTGTTGAATCAAAGCCTACAAATACATTTGTTTTGTTCACAAGAAACATTTGCTATAAAAGGAAAATGGAACAAACAGCAGACTTGTCTGAGTCAAGGGCAAAGTTTATATACCTGATGCTTGTATGGGCTTTATTTAGCAATCTTCTTTCCATAGCAGTTCTCCAAAATGAAACACCAATTAAGCGATGCTAATAAAAAGCTGTTGTCCAAACAAGTGGGGCCATCAAAATACATTCATATTACTTAAATTAAACTAACTCCTTCTCTATTGTATTCATCTAACTCTTTTAGTATGGGGACACTCATCCTCAGTCCAAGCTATTAAAAGAGAAAAATTTGAAGCAACACAGCTGTCAAGTGAAACAATAATCTAGTAATGTAACTTTGTCTCAAAATAGCACATTAAAAATGGAAAAAAAAATAGTCCTGCTAGATATAAACCTATTCAATGATTTGTACACTTTTGTACCTCTGAGATCGCTAAGAATGTTACCAGCCACAAATGGCATTTACCCAGTATAGGAGATTGATAACAAATACCCTAATCATAACTGAGCCCACCAAAGGCAATTATGGAAATCATATAATTTAAGCTAGAGGTGAACGTCAATAGTTTATTTCTAAAACAGCAACAATAATATTTTCTTCTGTGCAGCATTTTCCATATTTATCATGTGCTAGAATGGTTTATAAACAAGAGAAGTACATATCAAGAATGTTGCCATGCAGCTCAAAGAGGATGAAATATATCTCTGGAATGTTCAGGTCCAGAGCCAGACTAAACCATTATCTTTATGTTCCACTTAAGTCCTTGTGCTGATCCCTAGTAAAATTCATTCTGAAGAAGAATTTTAAGATGGTTTTGTTCTAAGTGGGAATCCTCTTCCTAGAGGATGCTGATGTCGAAATCTTGGTCCCGTTACCGTCAACAGCTGTAGCAGCTGTTGACTTCAGTAAAACCAGACTTTCAAACAATTTTTGGTAAAGATATTTCTACCTGCCATCAGAAATAGAAAGATAACACAGACAATGGCTGCTAATCACAGATAAACAAGAAGATAAGAGCTTCAAAAACTAAGACTTTGAAAATGCAGTTGTAGCTTCATGGATGTAATGCAGCCAGAAAACATCTCCTTAACTATAAATGTTTTTGCATCTTGAGATGAAAATACCCGTTGCTGGAACAACTATCTTGCAATGATCACACATACAAATGTCGTAAGGCACAAAATGGTAATTCACTCTGGGATTTAATGAACTTCCCTTCTTAAAAGGCATAGAATGAAGCAGACAGATTTTCCACTATCAAAAAAACAACTAAGAAAATTCCTTCTTTCTTCCACAGAACAGTCACACATACTTTAGTCCCATTTGAATCAACGCAATTTCACGCGAATTAATAAATTCAGTCTAAATGGCAACAGTAAATTGGCCCAGCTGATATTGAACAAGATGACCAAGAATTCAGGTTTTGTAGATAAGTTTCAGAAAATGTGATTTTTGCAGAGCCAGTATAAGTTTTTTAAGAGTTTGGACAAGAAAGATTTGAATCAGCATTCCCACTTGCGGGACACACATTAAGAATATTGTCTTCTGATACTGAGATAATGTTTTGGTGAGATGTGTTTAATAACAGAGGACACTGGAAACAAAAACTAAGAACAAATCATCCCTTTGTGCCTTGGCATAGTCCTCACAGTGTTGTATCACTACCATTATTTTAACTTCACAGACTCATTTTCCATTATTTCATTTTATTACCCAATGAAGTCTCTTTGTTCTTTAGTACGGTGAAAATTGGAAGCTCTATAGTAGCTGTCTTCAGGTCAAAAGCATGCTTCTTTAAGCCTCTGTTTTTCCTTTATTTTGTTTCTCCAGAATGAGCAGTTGAAAACAAGAGCCAAAGCACACACACAGAGTTTACCTCCATGGTAAAAAAACATCCGGCCGGAAGAAATGTCCATACAGAAAGTTGCCCAGTCTATTCCTTTTCTGTTCCTTGGAATAGGCTTGCAAGCTAAAGCTGAAACTCAGTCCCAGTCATTGACTAATGAGTAGTATCTTTATACTGCTCACACTATAAGAAAAAAAGCCAGGTTTTCTTGCAAATGAATACCATATAATGCTGTTTTAGTCACAGTGACTGAGGCACTGTCACCTTCCTACTATGGTCAAAAAAGTATTTTTTCCACTGAAAAAAAGATTGTTTGCAAATTCTTCTTGGACAAACACATTGCAGAAAAGAAACCCACAACTTTTCCTTCTGTTTTCTTCACATATCTTGCAGATTTCTGAGAGCTCCTGGGGAAAAATTAAAAGTACCCAGCTGGGAAAAGAAACCAAATTCTGTGGGGAAACAACAATAAGAAACTCAAAGAGACTAAGGCAAAAACAGGAGCTACAGATATCTGCACTAACTTAGTGTAGTGTTTTCCCAATTAAACCCAAAGACAGTAATACTAAAGGCACTGGATTCAGCATTAATACTTTAAAGACAGAGACTACAGGCTCAATACGAAGTTTGACAAAAATTTTCTGTTAATTTCATGGTGTTATTCACATGGGTAGCAGTTTGCAGAATCAAATCCATTCTCCACAGTTTCATTGGAAGGAAACTTAAATTACAATAAAATCATAATTTTGTTTGCGCAACATGATTTTTTAAAAGATAAATCAAATTACATAAGATAAACAATGAAATTAATCAAACAGATAACTATAAATATAATTCTTTCAGTTGATTCAATTGAGTTTATTGTTGCAACTCAGTAGGGTTAGTTTACAGAATAAAGTTGCAAGCAACAAGTGATATTCATCAGCAGATGTGAAAATAAAAGCAGATTCTGATTTCGCTGAAGTCCAACTATATTCCTTATGACTGCTTTGTATTGTGAATAGTATTTTTCAGCCAAGAGACCAGCAGAATTACTGTATAACTGACTATAAAACAGAAACGTCGCAACTGACCCTTCACAAAGAACTCTAAATATAAAAAAGAAACCCTCCCAACAGAGAAAAGAAAAAAAGGAACCTCCCAACTAAACAGAGAATAAAAACATTTTTTCTATGCAATTGTTTTTAACATCTTGTGCTTTTTATAACAACAGCAAGTTTAGAAAATGTCATGGAAATTGATTTTTAAATTAATGCTCTTTTCTTACAGGTATCTGCTCTACCCATATCCTACCACAAGTCGTCTGTTACATAATACCATGCATTAAAATACAGAATTTGGGAGCAGGATTGATCACACTTGATTTTACCATTTAAGAATAAAGCATATTTTTTCAATAAGCTACAAAGACTCCCTCTATGGTCAGAGGAGACAGACAGGCACCCAAGGAGGACAGCTCTACATGCTCTCAGGGGAGGTGTCTATGGCACCTGAAATACTCTTAAACTCAGGGTGCTGCTGCTCAGGTTCCTTCCTCCCACAAAAGAACATACATATAGGCTTTTGTATGTTCTCATTCAATGAGATCAGGAAATAGAACAAGGTGAAAATTAACCTCCAATTTCAGGTGAAAGCACTCCAGGCTACAGTCTTTCAGAAACATAAAACACAGAGTGAGTCAACAAACACCTACAGAAAAAAAACCCCAACAGTATATGGAGAAAAGCAATCTGCACCCAGTTTCACTTAAAATGGTGATAAAACTCTAGCTTAAAATAAGAGGCAGTTCCAGACCACCCCAGAAACCTAGACAACGTTATAAGACTAGTGAAATTATATGAAGCCTGCTTAAATGTCTCTATTTTCCCTGCAGTCTATAGAGCATGGTTATGAGATTTTTTCCCACAGTGCTTGTGGAGCGAGCTTCTTTATTACATACCACGCAATTGTATTTGCAAAACCTTTTACCAGTGAAGATGCAAACAAGAAAGTGAGCCTCCACAAGTAAGATGCTTGTGTCCTTGCCTTCATGCATTAGTGCAGCCAGCTATACCCATCTTTAAAATTTCAGAAACTAAAATCGTAACCTTCATGTGCAACTGAGCTCCACCTTAGAAAGTTTCTGGGTAACAATTTAAGAAGACTTCAGATTGCTTCTACAGAATTGACAGTTATGGAACCTGAAAGCTGCAGAAAAAAAAAACAATGACTACTGTATAGAATTTCTAAATCCCTGCTGAGTTGTTCCATTATTGTATTTTGTTAGAACTTTAATTATTTGTAGTATTATTAGTTCCTAAATTTGAAAACCCTGAAAGCTGGTCCTGCAGGATTTCTAAGCACAATGGGGCAATCTCCATGGATTATTTTTTGCAAGTAACTCCATATCTTTGGTACAAACAAAAATGTTATAAATCAGAAGGTACTGAAAATAATCTGTCTGAGTAAATCAGTATGAGGGTGGCTGAGAAAATACAGAAAAAATGCTATACAAGGCTTTGTTAATGCCAGGGACATACAGGTAGCTTTGCCAAAGGAAAAATTACAAAATTTAAGCCTTCAAGCATGCTAGATGACCATGAGACTACAGTGCATCAAGACTGATGCTGGCATAAAGTTCTTGAAGGAAGGCTTTTATAGGAAGACTTCAGCCCCTGCCCTCTACCCTCACTGTCCATTCTCCAGCACAAGAAGTCTCTAGCTGCCAGCAAACATATAAGGTATTAGTATTATCTCTTAAAACATATATCTGAAACCTGTTTTTATTCCTGGGTCTCAGTATTGCTGTTTTAGATAGATGTGCTCTTTCCCAGTTGAATTAGTCCAGATTCACATGCTCAAAACAATATAGCCCCTAAAATCGCTGGCACTCTTACATGGTAACTTCCATCCATGAGCCTCTGATATCCCTCCTCTTCTTTTTGTCTCTCCTGCTCACACATGTTCATTATTATGCAATTAAAATGACAGTCCCACCTTAGTCAATTTGGTTGCTTTCACTTCTCTTCCAGGATGTTGTCCATTGCACTGATTACAGACAAATGGCATACTTAATCTGGTAACTATACTGGATTTTAAAAGAAATACTTTATCCTAGAAATATGATTACTGAGTGTTTAGAACTGTATGTTCTCCAGTTCTCTTGGGAGTACCTGTCTCATTATTTTAATGCCAGAAATTAACTCATGGCACACAAAAAGTCTTAGCAATCCATCTTTTTCATCTGTTCAAGTCTCATTCAGGAAGGTATAACTTTGAAAAAAATCCACAGCAGTACTGATTTTCAAACAAAAGCTACTATAAGCAGTGTATAGATGGAAAATGTTTACATTACCAAGTAGTGTGGAAATAGGAGCAGATCTGTATTTGCAAACCTGAAAATGGAAAAAAACAAACCAAAACAAAAATCTCTAGGTATTTTTCCTGCTTTACAGTGTCCAGGAGAATGGAGATCCAGATGATCAGGGATGCCAGAGACATGAGGCAAACCCAAAAGGAGTCAGTGTTCACAGGAGCCCCTGACAAATTAAGACATTTTTGACACCAGGAAGAAAAAAAAGAAAAAAAAAAGAAAGAAAAATAAAACGAGCAAGAGAGAAGGCATTACTCGGAAGCAAAAGGACAAAGAAACTTGTGGGAGGACCTTATAATTACCAAGGAAGTGGTGAAATGGGTAGTCCTCTGACTCAAGAGAGAAAGAGGGAAATGCTGGACTACCAGGAAAAGATTCTTGGAAAGCAAAGCTGATGCTACCTAACAGAAGAGTTATTTCAAAATGTGTCTCTTTCTTTCACTGCATCATTGAAAGGCCATACTGAAAAGAAGCAATGAATTTCCTTTCAGATTCTTTTTCAGTCTGTCATCCTGAGCTAATTATCATGCAAAGTAGATTATCATTGCTATCGATCCCTACAGTATAGATCAAGAAGTATAGATCTGTAAAGATCTGCATAGAGCCATTATTTGGGTGAAAAGCCCCATATTGGTTAGTTTTTTGCAATCTAATCTCTATGGACACAAAGGTCTGCCTTCCAACAATCTAAAGCTGAAAGGCTTAGGTCATCAGTGTAAATCAACAAGATAAAACTTTCTGAAATGCAGATTTCAGAAGGACATCATGTAACTTCTTTGTTAAACTTTTCTTAAACTGCAAGTTATTTTTAGCAAAAAGAAAGCATCCAGCCATCATGACAAAGGCTCAGGAACAAGTTGAAGATCAAACAGCAAGAGCAAGTTGAAAAGTAAAGAGCAAGGGAAGGGTATACTCCTACTGAGAAGAAAAATTATACTAAAGTCTGAGCTCCCTTCTAAAAACAAGCAGCAGCATCTTTCAGTGTGCTTTTTAAATGTGGTTCATTAAGGCTTAAAACTCTGAAAAAATTACACACCTTAGTAGCCCTCCAATCCTGTGGATATAATCTCCCAAGTAATCTGCTGAGTCTATTACAACTACTGGAAATAAAGCTGCTCAGTTGTTCATTTCCCTAAACTGTTCATCTGCTGTCAGTCTAAATCTCTTGTGCAATATTTGAGCCTTACAGTTACTGTAACAGCAGTTTTAGCTTTCAGAAGGCTTCCCCTTCCTCTTAAAGACTGAAATCTGTTTTGCAATTCAGTTCATTTTATTTATAAATATTTAATTTTCATTTGCCTCCTTAAAATTTGTTCTGAGTGGATAGTAACATTAATTTATTATGAAGTGTATTTATCTTTCTGTACCTCATTAGTGCTCAAGAGTTCTGTTGCCTCTACTAAGCACTCTGCTAAACAAACTTCTGGAGGCTGAATTTGAGCACATGGAGGAAATGAAGCACAAATTTAGGATGCAATTCTTCTTTTATGCCCCTCTGCAATCCTCCTCAAAACCACATGCTCCAATCTGAACTCTGATTGGAGTTAGAAATGGCACTAAGGCTGGTGATATGAAGACAGGAGACATGATCTGGAGTAGTTTTAACTCCCCTGTTCCCTATACAGATTGCATCAACATTATTTCCAGGAATAACCCAAAGTGACAGTTTCCGGGATTAAAAACACATACCCAAAAATAAGAAAAAGGGTGAAAACAGAATAAATCTTTAAAATGAAACAATAAACTCTGAGTCAGGGTTTGTAGTTGTTATCCGGTATTACTTCACACTAGTTGTTATCCCATATTACTTTATACTAGGTTTACTCACTGTTCAGTTCTCTCTGAGACGTGAACACAGCTGAACGAATAGACATTTCGAATAGAATTTGAGGCTGCTTAAAAAAGCAGAAGTGAAGAATGAAATGAGGAACACATAAAAAGTTTTCAGATTAAAAAAGAAAAAAAATCAAATGCCTAACACAGCTTGTCAGTGTGCTGACAAATAATTGACAAAAATTAATGGAACTTCTAGCCCATCTGCGCATCTCATCATGAGAATGGCTGATGACACCTTCAACGTACCTTCAATTCAACTACAGTGAGCAAATATTCTGATAATATAAGTATCCTGAAAACACCAGACAGGAACAGCAAAGCATGATTTCAATCTGTTTTGACTTAGATGCATCACTACAGTTTCACAGAAACAGGCCACAATTAATGGAATTTTATTTGTCATTTTAAAACATTTATGATGCAATTTTCTTGGCTGGCTACCAAAAACTCTGTGACCTCTTCCCTGTTAGGGGGAAATTAGAGAGAAGCTAGTAACTGGGCAATTCCAAGCCTATCTGCATACTTTTTCCCTTAAGACCAGTATCGCAAACACTTTACGTTGTATTGGTAAATTCACAAAGGGAATCAGATTTTCTCATTAATACTAAATAGTTTGGGAGCTGTGGAGTAAAAAAATGTAGAAGAGCTAATTCAGTTTTGAATTACGATATCAGAAATCATTGCAATGCTCAACACCTTGAGTGCAGTAACTGAGTATATCAGTCTGAATGAAAACCACACATTATACTTACTATTGTTGGCTTAATGCAACACAGAGGAAAAAATGAAACACTGCAAACATTTAACAAAAGTATTAAAAGAATAAGTGCTTCTTACTCTGCCTCTGTACAGACAAAAGGACTAGATAATGTATGTTGGGACTGAATGAGAATACTTTACGCTCTTAAATCAGTGGGAAAGCATATAGTCAAAACTACCTCTACTGGCGCTCTTGAAATGTCATGATGATCCATTTTCTTTAAGATGGACTGATATTAATATCTGAGTGTACTTCAGATAAAACAACTAGTATTTTGAAAAGTTCATGCTGGTCTACTAAAATAGATACTGCAGTTTTCCGTATCACTAAAATATCCATTAATCTGCCATGCTGTGATATTTCAGACATATAAACAGGTTTCTTGTTATTATTATAATGGACTTCAGCCTGAGTTTTATAGTTTATAAAAGATTAGGTATTGTTCTAACACATTCTCTTCTTATTCCCAGACAAAACACAATGCTTAGAGCTGCCAGTAAGGTCCTACAATAACAGACACTCTTTTTCAAAATACTGTTCGCTACAGATGCCTCTGGCATTTAAGTTTCCTGAATAGGAACTAATCCAAAAATTGATGTCCACAACATCAGCTTTTGTATTAACAATTTCTAGATACTAGACATGTACAGAAGTCACATATTTTATTACAGAAATTTCCAGGTTTATGTGGGGTTTTCTTAGCCACTGGGAGAGCCTTACCAAGCACACTATTTATTAGCAAAGCCTTGTAACAGTGAAAGCCAACTACCATAACCAGTTTAGCCTTCTTGAGTATTTCTGGATTCTGCTAAAAAACATGATTTACAGTAAAGTGCTAAGTTTAACACCTACCACAATTTTTAAGATTGAAGTCACTGCTATATGCTTAGTACATTACAAGTAAAATCATACCAGATGACAGCTTGAAAACACTATTAAGTTTTCATCACAGTTCCTTCTGAACCAGTAGTAAAACTGGAAAAAAAATGTATTATTTTCTTGATGGTCATCATTATTATTAGAGAAATAGAACAAAGTCCTATAATCTGCACAGTTCCCAAATGTTGGAAGAGTTCAGATCACTGATAAAAATGTGACTGGTATAGAACATTTCTACTATTTAAATCTTTATAGATTTGTACAAGATACTGCATGAGCCATTAATCTCTCAAAAGGCGACTACCAATGACTATCCAGTAAAATAATCAATAAAAACTAGCATAAAAATTAGACACAATAGATTGATTAGTTCCTACAGGAAACAAAATGTGAGCAGAAAGGACATTGATACTATCAGTGTGATACATTAGTCAAGTTGGTTAATATGGTATCAGGAAACACTCCAATAAGGAAGTGATGAAAGCTAAAAACAACCTACAGAAACTATTGGTAGAAAATCAGTTTCAAACAGACACATGACCTATTTGAAAGAGCAATTTTAGACATTGGATCCAGCAAAAAGGAACTAAGAGATTCATGCAAGAATAAGTGGCAACATATACGGAAATGGGAAGCCATGAAAACAGGAGACACAAATAGCAGGTTTGAGAGATGCATACAACACAAAAAGGATCAAAACAGTGATAGCAGCACAAGAGGTTACATGGGACCTTAAAAATACCTTACATTTTCAGCATTGACATGCATGGTTAGATGTGCATAAGCATATAATATATAGGTAGAACTAAGATGCTTGATTTGGTGCCTAAGTTCTAAAATTAGATACTCAGCATCATCCCTGCTACCTAACCCTGAATATCAGCACACTCAGCTGCTATTCTGTTGCTCAAGACAGCTGACATCTTTAGTACCATCTTAATTTTAATCAGTTTCACCTCTCTTCATATCTATGGATAGTTCCACATTCCTCTGCTTCCCTCAGCTGTGACACCCTAATCAAGGACATCCTCAGAAAACCAGGCTGAAGACAGACAGCAAGTCTAATGACAAGTATTCCCTGGAGCAGGGGTTAAAACCTGTGCCTCTTTACTCCCAGATGCGTGAGCTAATCTGGAAACTGATCTTCTTTTGCACTCCCAATTAATATTTAATTATTCCACGCAAAGCAAAACACCTTCAAAAGGAGACACTGCTACCATCCCACCTCAGAGTATTTTATAGCCAGGATACTTCCCTGGAAGATAGGAGACACTGATTAGAGCTCCCTCAGGCACAGAAAGGAACTAAACGCAAGCCTGCTGCCTTTTAACTGCTGAGCTAGTGCATAGCATGCGTTGGGAGTGGCAGGCAAGGAACAGAACAGTAAGAGGTTTTGAACAATAAAGGCTATACGGCTAATTTCAGGAAAGGGATCCTGAGTTGAAGGAAACTATGGTTTCCCAGTCCCAGACAATGACACTGCTTAAGGCACTCCCCCATCTGAAGTTCTTTTCAACATCTCTCCCAAGCAGCTCTCTATTCATTTTGTTGGGATTTGCCATATAAGTCTCCTTTTCAGAGGGGCTGCCTAAACAACTAACCTGTTTACACTAAGCACCTAAGTACTGTAAAGCTCAAAGCTGCAGCAACTTGTGCTTTTCTCTGTGCGTGTAGTGCCCAGCAAGTTAGAGAAGAGATCCAGAAGCAAGATCTCACTGCCAGAGTGGGGAAATCTGTTGATGACTTGGGCAGCAGCACAATTCTGGGTGGAAATTAGGCAGCATAGTTTAAAAGCAAGCAGCCCAGACTGAGTGCACTAATTCAACAGAAAGTCACAAGGAAATGGAGCAAAGTAAACCTTTTGGATATACAAACAGTGAAGTTCAGAAGGAAAGAAGTGTACTCTACTTCTCCACATGCTCCTGTTGTGTTCCTGTCTTCCATCATTTCCAGTCTTATCACCAAACCTCCCACAATTTGTATGCCACACCAGCTGTCGTCTTGAAAGCTACCATCTTTCCACAGCCTTACAGATAATATCCTTCTCTCATCACACTAATAAAATTAACATGATTAACTATTAATCATTAAAATAAAACATTCTATGTGTATCTCTCTCCCTGAACATATATAAAATTATTTTAGATTATTTGTAACACAGATTGTAATTTCCCCTAATTAGGGATACTAGGTTAGATTCTCAGTTGTGATATGAATCAGTACATTTCCAAGAAACTATATCTGATTTACATCTCATGAGTATCTTGCTTGTCTAATTAATATGCATCAGGACATTATGCAGGAATGCTTTCCACATGGCATACATGTCCATGACCTAAGTGATACATCACACGCATTCCTTCCAGATCTCAGATGACAGAGAGAGTGTCCCACAACACTGCTATACTTGCACCTGTTCAGGTAGGTGTGGCTGAAGCATTACTGCAATAAGCATATTACAGATACACATGCAGGAAGAAATTACAAAGGAGATGGCAGAAACCTTTGAGATTTCCATAGGCCTTTATCATCCAACATGAAACACTGCTCCTTTGCATTGTTTTCCTTTTTTCTTTCTTGTCTGCATGTCCCAAGAAGTCTCCCATAGCACAGAAATACTTGGTACAAAACTTAATACATCCTGAGTCAGCATTTTTCTGAGAACTGCACAATCATTTCCAGGATTAGACAACACATCTCATGCATGTGAAAGTCAGTTTATCTAAGAAAGGATGGGAAGCACACGGACACTTTATAAAACAAACAGTCCTAAAGTGCAATCCTTCACACGACATGATGGCAGCTTCAATCTTCTTTCTTTCTTCCTCCTCAGATAAGGACTGCAGCCATTCCACTTCCTAAATCCATCCTTAAGTTCTTAAATGAAATAAAAAACCACAACAACAACAAAAAGCAACTGTGAAGCACTGTAGAGACACTGTAGAGCACTTAAGTTTTTTTGTGCTGCATAACTAGGAAAGAATCATGTAGTTTCTTCAAAATGTTCAGAGCTCGGCAACTAAACCTTTCTAAAATTAATACCAGGCTCAGCAGCACTGCACAAGATATCACAAGCCTGTATGATCACAGGTAATTACTCATACTCAGTGTGATTTGAGCTTTCATCACAATACCAAAACTGTTACAGCTGCATACAGTAGCTGTAGCAACTGAATGTTTAGTCAAGAATACTTACATTATCTAAATGTCTCATCTGAAACGTGCACACATGTAAAATTCAGCTACAATTTAGCGATATACATACTGAAATTATATAGAAAAGAGCAGCAACAATGCCAAGGTACATAAACCAAAGTTTATCTTGTGAAAAGTTACGATTCCTGTTGACACGTGGAAGTTCAAGCTGTTGCAATCAAAAGGCGTGTTTGCAAGTCCAACATTTATAATTACACAAACATTCCCCCACCCTTAATGTCAAACACACTGAATGCCTTTCTGACAGCGAGAGGCTTTTCAGCTGGTGAAGAAAACAGCATCAGGAATTCAATTTGTGTCTTATTTAAAATTATTATCTATCTACATTTCTAAAGACAATGGAGTTCATTTTTGTTCCTGTCTGCTATAATAATGGATAGGATATTTAAAAACCAGACGTATGTATGAAGATTCACTTACAAACTGCTCAAAAATATTACTAAGCTTATACATACCTGTAATAAATGGTGAACTGTTTATTACAGAATGCAGTGGTTCAAATTTTACTTATGGCTATTTAAAGTATATTAATTGCTAACACATACAGTCTTAATTAACTAGACATTAGCCCTTTGCAAACTGCTTACCAGTGAAACAGTATAAAGTTCAAACTCAAAATATTAAATCAACTGTAAATGGGTCTGTCTCCTCCAGACAAAGCTATTTCCACTTTGGAAGGCAACAGAGTCAACTGAAATTGTAAGGGACAGGCAAGTAACAATTCTGGCACTAATCCTTTGTGTGACTTTGGAAAAGCTGTCCCAGGTTTCTCCACCTTCTTTTGTCTGTCTGGTGTTTAGACAACAGCAGTCTTGGATTGGCGCTCAGGCCTGGAAGAGATTAATTGCCCAGGCTTCTTGTATAATCGGTGGAGAGCATGACATTAATCTTCTACTGATCCATATAAGAGCTTTTCTGTATTCCTTTGATCATGTAGAATATGGGTTTAAAAATGGAATCAAAGTAATTGGTTAGACCTGTATTGCTCCAAAATAAAGAATTTGGAAACATTATTAATCCCTGATATAGCCCGTGTTTTTTCCCAATACATAGAAAGCAATAATATGTAATTTCTGAAAGCAAATTCAAAACTAGAAAATGGAGGAAAAAGGTTGTAACACAGAGGGATACAGATAGATTTGACCTACAGGCCTACCTGACTCAAACATATATTAAAAAAAAAAAAAAAAAAAGAAAAAAAAAAAAAAAAAAGTCCATCATACACCACGGGGGAAAAAAATCCAAACCTCTGAGTGATAGTAACACCAAGATCAAACTAGCCATGGAAGCCATGGACATGGTTGACACCAAGCATATTCACAGGTTTCTTAAAGAAGTACTGGTTTTCGGTTTTTTTCAGAGCAAATGATACAGATGTTCAAAATTAAAATACAGCATAGTACTGATTAAATTAGGCTTCTACCTAAGAAGAATAAAATTATATATATTAGTTGCTGTTAACGTTATCTGCTATTCAATTAGGTGTTTTTTCAAGGGCTGTGTTGAAAATTTCATGTACCAGCTGCAAGATCTGCAGAAGTCCAAAGCAGCCTGAAGTACAGACCCATACTTATTTTTCCTCGTGGGCCTCTCAGAGCCCTGCTTGTTCTTTCCACGGTCAGTGGACCAAACTAGCCTTTCTAGAAAGCAGGTAAAAACACTAATATCCATGAGGAGGTGAAACGTTGCTTTGAATGGAAACAAATTCTGAGTAGTAGGGCTTCATTGAACCATGGCAACAGAATAGCAGTGGATCCGCACATCCCTCCTGCTATCCTTTCAAAGAGTCAGTGGTCACTGCACTCTCTCATGCTCTCATACCAGAAAAGCTTTTGCTACCCTTCAGGACTGACAGATACAGAAGCTTACTGGCAGGACTGCTCCCTGACGACTGATCTAAAATAAAGTATCAGAGGAGAACTCCAGAAACAGTATCCTCCTAGTCACCACACAGTATAGCAGAGAGTAGATGCAGGTGGGTACTATCATGGCAATCCACAAATGTATATTGTCCATAGCATCAGCTGCTGTAGCAGTGAGTACAGTGGCAGAAAGAAGGGTGATAGATACCTCCACTAGCAGAACGGCTCCAAACTTTGTACCAGGCTTTAAGTGGTGGGTGTGTGTCTCACTACCACAGCTAAGATACCCTTGCCCTGGAGTAAAGAGCTAAAACCAGGCACAATTGCATCAGTCCAGATCCCAAAGAGTTTTTAAGCAACTATAAACAAGCTGAAGTGATTCTATGCATTCGGCACAAAAAATGTTTCATGTTGTATCTACTTTACTAGCTGACAAATGACAGTCAAGTAGCTCTTAAGCATCAGGCGGACAATGCAACTGTTCTCAGCATAAATAAACTGCAGTAATTCTTACAGGGCAAAGGAAGCGCTTGGTAGCAGGATAGAAATGGGACTACTGTTGAATTTGGCTGCCTTTTCCAGTTCCAGCCTAAGAACATACCGTATCCTAACAGTATGTTTCAGCATTAGTTAACCTGATGAGGTCAGTCTGTTGAAGTTAATTTTTATTGCCCTATCTCAAATAAAAGGAAATGGGAATCATTAAATTACCTTTCCTGATCATTCCTTCAACATACCTAGCTTCCTAGAGGATAAACTACCCTCTGCTGGAATAACTGAGAATTTACAGGCAAGAAAACATTTCCTTAAAAATTTCTTGCAGACCTTCTTAAAGCTTTCAGCTGCAAATATAGTTTGTCATTTGCTGCAGGCTTACTAAAGCTGGGGTTTATTCCAGTGATTTTGCAGCCAGTGTCCTCTTAGTGAAAGATAACCGACTCACCCTATACATGAATCATTCCCACAAAATTAGCCTTTTTTCTATGAGCTTAAGTAGATTTTTCGAAGAACCAAGGTGCTGATTTACACATAGTATCCAGTAGCTTGTTCATTTGCATTATCTTTCAGAATTCAAAGCTTATTGTGATATAATTCACCCTGTGCAAGACTTGATTACATACAGTAGTTATATAGTGTACAAAAAACTTCCTGAATAATTTCTGAATAATTTTCCTTTATAAAAAGGAAAAATCTTTCCCAAAGAGCCCAGCCTTGGGATTTATGAGGAGAATTCTTCCACTAGGCAATGAAAGAGCCGTTGCATTGCACTACTAATTGTTAATCCATCCTGACAGCTGGAAATGCTTTCAAACCCAGCCCCATAGTGGGCAGGATGGTACAAGAAGAAACTTCTATTAAACTTTCAGTTGATCGTAACTCACATCTTGCCTCAAATCACATGCCTGAGCCAGCCTTCATGCTACAGAGGTAGCATACAGCCTCATCATACACTATAAAGGATTCTGCCCTCTTTCCAAAGATGGTCCATGTACCTTCACAGAAGAAAACAAATTTCACCTAAAATTACTGGCAATCTTTTTGGAGTGCTTCACCAGGACAGAAACAGAGGAACACAGTTTGTACAGAGGTGGTATATTTTCCTGAGAAACTTCAGTTTCTTTTACAAGGAGGTGTTGAAAAAAAACCAAAGCCAAGTATGACAACAAAGAAAGGAATGCTACAAAACCATATAATGAGTTAAGCTGCTTCCATGACTGTTAATCTGGCTGCAAAAATCACAGGTGCCTTTGGTACACAGCTTTTAACACTTGATAAAAGTTTCAACTTCCCAACAGAAATGCACAGCTTCAGTTCTTTCTTCAAAGCTACGGAGTACGGCTGTTTAACACATTCCCAGGTCTCATTATCACACCTCAAGAAAAAAAAAAAAAGAAACATAAAACAGCCAGTCACTTTGTTGAAATTTCTGGCACACAGATACCATCACAGAGTTACAGTCAGAATCCATGGAAAGAGTATTCAGTCTTCAGATCTCATGGAAAATCTGCAGAACAGCTAGGCTTGAACAGGACATAAAATCACAGAATTATAGAATCATAGAATCATTTGGGTTGGAAAAGACCCTTGGGATCATCGAGTCCAACCATCAACCCTACTCTACAAAGTTCTCCCCTACACCACATCCCCTAACACCACATCTAAACAACATGTCAGATAACTACTTCCTGTGCAATGCTGGGTTGTTTCTGCTCCCACCACAGCCATCCGTTACTGTACCTCATCACAACAAAATGAACCACCACTCACAGCCAACTGCAGAAAGCTAGAACAATACAAAAATTACTAATAATTACTAATATTTACAAAGTATATTCTAAAGTTCCCTGTAAAACCTATCCAGCATATGTTCTAAAAAGATTACTAGCTTAGTTCAGTGAAGGTGCCACAGTTTGTGCCCAAGAGGAACTTAATTCATAACATTTTTTTCTGCATAGGGTTTGACTTAGCTGTCTACTTATAATTTATCAGGTGAGACCTGAAATAGGCAAAATTATTTTAAGGGTTCTAAATTAAGAAAATGTCTTGACAGCTAATTATTAGTGTTCTTCTATCAACTTCCCTTTCATGCTGTTGGCCTCTGAAAAGCAAGTAAGAACTGCCAAACTTAAAAAAAAAAAAAATCAGAAAAAACTGTATAAGCCACAGCTGAGGAAGCTAATTTAATCTATACTGCTCCAAAGAAATGGGTTGATAAAAATAATTTTAAAGTATTTTAATTGTTAATGCAGACTTTGTAACTGCTAAAATAGAACTACGTACCGCTGCAGTGACAAACGTTATTACAGAGGAAAAAGTTATTCAGTGTATTATAAAGATTAACAGCATCGTTTAAACAGGAAAAAACCCCCAAACTTCAGTAGCATGATTGACTAATACAGAACACATGACTGGGGAGTAAATTATAGAGCTGCGTTTTTTGGCAAGATAGCATCCTGCTGGAGTGCTGAGGTGCCTCGCATGCCAGTGCACCATCAGATCCACTGGCAGTGGCAGTTTTGCAGCTCTCTCCTAGAATGTCATGCCGCGACAAGAGCGGGGGGACGCCTGCTCTCACTCCCCAGAGAATTCCCCCACCCAGGGAAATCCCCCATTCATCAAGATGTCTTATCAGGTACAGCGGAAATGTACCAGAAGTACTAGTAATACTGCTAGTCATACTAGTAATAACCAGAACTCCTAAAATAAATTTAATAACGTTACTTTCTGTGATGATTTTACATGAAAATATGTGGGCAGGGAAATACTACACACTTTAAAATATAAAATCTTCTATCATCTACTTACAATGCTATTTGTATTCATAGAATAGAATCATAGAATGGTTTGGGCTGGAAGGGACCTTAAAGGTCATCAGAATTCCCCACTTCCTTTTAAACATTTTTTCAAACTTACTCCTTGTATATTTTTTCTTTTCTAATGATTAAATAAAGAAAGACTATTATGTAACATTTGGTTCAGTCTATTTCCATTATCTACTAATAACGATTTTGTTTTGGCATATAGAGTTTATTCTAATGGTTGTTTTTTTCCTGAAAAACTTTATGTGTCAAAAGCATGACAGCTAAACAAAAATTAAGCGAAAAAAGCAACACGAAAGTTTTCCTATAGCCAAATTTCCCACCAAAGGAGAAAGGCTGACAAACTATTGAGTAAGTCAAGAATGCTACTGAACTTCAGATATTTAATGGGAGTTTAACATGCAAAATGTTAAGAGCAGTCCAAAGTTTCCAAAATTGGCTTTATACCCACTTTTACTGCCCACTGAACACACAGCTCCTCTGGAAGCAGAGCTCATAGAAGCACCTCCAGAAAATACTCATCAATTCAGATGCCTACATAGGCACTTTGGTGTTAAAATCAGTTACATACAGCAGGGAGACCTCTGCGTAATTTATTTGTCTGTATTCCAGCTGGCCCTGAGCAATGCAGGTAAGGTTTTGGAACCATCAGCTGGCTAAAGGAGCTTTACAAGGGATATCACGTGGCAGGTGAGACATGCTGAATAAATATGAGCCTCTTACGACACCACAAAAGAAGAAAAGGTCAAGTATTTTAATTCAAATTTTTCACCAAGCTAGAAATATAACCACATTTAGTTAACAACTCAACTAATCAAGCTATAGTAGTTGACTCCTGTATTTCAGTATTAATCTTCTAAAAGTTGTAACATTGAAGTCAGAAGAAGTTTGTTCTGAGGCAAGTTAAAGTTTATCCTAATCATTTTCAGTGTCCACGTTTTCTAATCTACTACTTTTTAAACAAATGGGGTTTTTTTCCTAACATGATTCCATACCTAATCCAAAGCTTTCACTTTTTCTTTGTGATATTTTGACTTCTCACCTAAGTGGTTTCCACACAAACAGAAGTTCTTTGGTGGTTACTCGATGCTACAACGTGGGACATTGCTGCTGTGACAGCATGACTACCCACGTCGCAAGTGGAATTTCTTCAGTTTTTCAGTTCCACTTTAAGTCTCTTCTTTGCTCTGAAGACTAAGGCTTTTGTGTGGTTATGCTTTTCATCTTGACCAGGAGTTCTAGATATCAGAACCATTAGTTCAAAGGGAAACTCCTGGAAGTTACTGAATTCTTCTAATGACTCTAAAAGTTTTACACAATGGGTAGATACAGTAAGCTCACATGCAACCTGTCCCACAATTCTGTGACTGATTTCTATCATATTCTCTAATTAAAGAACTAACACTATTTCACAAAACTGATATGACTATCCTTGCACTCAAAATTACGCTTTCGTTGTTTCTTTATGGATTTTCCTGGCTTCCTTGCATTTTTGATTAGTTCTTTAGAGGTATCCATTATAAGACTGACCTTGTAGCATGAAAGATAGCATTCACTCCTTCACATACGTACACGTGTATGCGTACCCACAGAAGGACATGAGCACCCTATACTATAGATTGAAGCTTCTGAAGACACACAGTCTGTTATGAGAGGGTCAGAATACCTCGTAAAACTGGATCTGTAGATAAGAAAAAAGGCGAAAAAAGGCACCAACAAAGAAAAAAAAATCACTTCCTCTGCCCTTAGTCATTAAAAACCTTTGCACCACTTCAGGGAAGCAAGGTAATTTTCCCATTCTAGTAATGACTGCTGCACCTGTGTTAACTTAATCCCACATTATGGCCTCTAATACCAGAGCACCAAATTCTCAGTGTTGGAAAGAAGGACTATTGAGAAACATGTGCAATTACACCACTCGAATTCAGCGTCTGCTCTGTACCTGGGTCAGCTTTCCTGGAACAGCCAGAAGGCTGTTTAAAAGAGAAGAAAAAGCAACCTTTCTGCTGTGCTTTCTTTTGGAAGTATTTTGAAGTGCTTATAATTTGCTTCTGACAATTAGGTAAACCTAATTGAACAACTTCTACTCCCACAAGTAGCTCTATGCTTCTGATGGAATGATTTTCCAATTTTGTAAAAGATAAAGAGCTATCAATACTAGCAAAAGTGTTTATTTTCTCTGAGCAGACCAAACTGCCACCATTACTATCATTTATCCCTGTGTTATTTCACACATGGAAAAAATGGGAAGCTGTTTTTTCTAAAACTGCATTTTCGTTTTCAAAGCAGTTAGGTAACTACTAAAAAGCTGATCATATACAAAATGGCTGTTTTTCATGTTTGTTCACACAGCATTGAAAACTGAAACTCTTCTCTTTCCCACCGTTCACACTTGGTCTCTCTCATATATTTTGTTGTCAGTACTTTTGCTGTCAGTAAGTCATGATATTATCGCAACTTTACTGAATGCTAGTATGTCCACAGGCATCACTTCCACAGGCTTAAGAGAACAGAGGGGGCGGACAGTAACACTGAAAAGTTATCAGACTTTTACAAGACATTTTGCCTTTATGACAGAGAAGAGGTTCTTGTAGGGATACAAATGTCATGCTTCAGGGCACAGGTCGTGTCCCTTGAAGCAACTGATGTCACCTCATGTACATGAAAGGGTGTTAGACCAGCTGGATCCGGGTGTCCAATCCAGTATGATGGTGTGAAGCTTCATCCCTGACCCAACAGCATTAATATGGATCACTAGGACTTTCCACTCCAGCAGCAACACCGTGCATGTGCCTGTAGCGGTGGTAGGATTCCGTGGACATTTCTGGACTAGAGACACCACCACCGCTGGGGTGAAAGCTGCCACACAGGCACCGTATAACAGCGACTGCTGTCCCTCCATCAGCCCAGCTTAAGACTGAGCCACAATCCTGAGGATTTGCAAGCGTAATGTGATGGTGTCACAGTCAAGACAAAACAAGTTCTTGAAAGAAACATGTAAACACTTCCCTCGAATGTCACACACCCTTCCTGTGTTTAATAACCTCACTAACAGAGGCCAGATACAGGCCTCTACATCAGCAGATCTCTTCCACCGCAGTCATGGCCGCCTGATGCAAAAGGGTCCACTGCCAGCCGCCGTGCTCGGTGGTGTCACCTGCGCTTCTCTTTGTGACACATGTCCCGGACCCGGCCTCTCCCAGCTGGAGAGAGGCCAGAGCTGCCACTCTCGAACCAGCAGCCGGTGAAGGGCTCCCTTCCTTCCCTGGGACACGGAGGTGACACGACCTCACCCCCGGCGGGGCCCGGGCCCCCCGTCCAGGCCCTCGCGCTGGAACATGGCGGCCCCTCAAGGCGCGCTGCCCCTCAGGGGAAGGTGCGAGGAGCCCTCCCTGCCACCCACCCCCACCGCGGGGTGGCCCGAGGGGCCTCCGCGACGCGGCCGAGCGGGCAGGTGCCCCCGCTCCGGCTGCTGCCCGCCGTCCCCTCACA